>JBAMBL010000683.1:0-55000 GCA_037043405.1 Drosophila subquinaria
AAAATTATTACAACTATTCAAAAATAATCAGAAAAAAAATCAATAATAATCAAATATAATCTTTTTGAGTATTCGGATTATTTTTGATTTTTTCTAATTTTTTCTGATTATTTTTGATTATTTCTGATTATTTATGACTATTTAGTATTTTTAATTTTCACAATCAAAGTAGAAAAAATAATCAGAAAAATCAAAAATTATCCAAAATAATCAGAAAGATTATTTTATGATTTTTTTGAATAATTGTAATAATTTTAGATTAGTTCTGATTTTTTGTAATCGTTATCATTAAATAATCACTAATTTTTCAGCAGTGAATTATATAGTCACTACGATTATTTCCAAAAATAATCTAATTGATTAGTGATTCTAATCCAAACTTATAGCTCCTAATAAGTACTTTAATTGCTGATAAAGTTAATTTTTTGCAATGGTTCGTTTTCAAGATAATTTCAAAAAATCAAGGCGCTCGCACGTGACAAAACCAGAAATCGCTTTTACGGCAAATAGCTCGAACATTGATTACAGCGCCACCAGAGGGAATATTTGAATGCGACTCATCTTGAAAAGTTATGCATTGCGGTATCTGAATAATGCTTTTTATTTGATTCAAAAATATTAAGTAGTTTAGCTTTTAAATTAATTTTAGACCGTGTCGCACGCGACATTTTGTTTCACAATATATTTTTTTTGCCTCTGTCTGCTTGTAAAACTTGTTTTAAATTAAACACACAATATTTCTATTCTATTTTTAATATATTTTTACATTTTCTTGAGTTATGTATGCAACTACTTCTTTTAGTTTTATTTGTCTTATAATTCCCAACTAGTTTGAGCCGCAAAAAAGGTCACATCAAAATTAAATCATTTTACGATTAAAATTAATGTTTTAATGATATTTAAACTATTTAGTTTGAGTATTTCAGAATGATCTTTTTGTAGGACTTTCAGGTACTTAAAATTGGATTTTTGTTCATAGTTCTAGAAATTCTGAACTCTGTCAGCTTTTGAGCCGTTTTGTATTTTGTTTAAAAAATAAACACTTTAATTTTTGGCTCTGTGTACAAACCTGATGACCTGGCCTGCCCCAAAGAAGAAAAGGAAGGTTGGAGGGAAGGTTGGAAGCAAAGAAGGAAGGAAGGTTTGAGGGAAGGAAGGAAGCAGTCGCTTTTAGCATTTTAGTTGGCCGCACAATTGATTGTCGTCGTCGTCGTCATCCTCAGCCTTCGGTTTTCAGTTGTCAGTTTTTCAGTTTTTCAGTTTTTCAGTTTTTCAGCTCTCATCCTTCAAAACTAATCCTCAACCTCGTGCTCATCCTCATGTCGACTCCATCTACCTTAATTCTCATTTATTTCGTCTCCGTCTTGTTTTCTGCCTCTCTAGTATCAGTCAGTCAAGTGTTAAAATCGATTAAATAAAAGTTTATTGCTAAATTGCTAACTGGCTAAGCCTCTCTCTCTCTCTCTCTCTGTCTCTCTCTCTCTCTGTCTCTCTCTCTCTCGCTGTCTCTCTCTCTTCTCTTGTTCATTCATTTGTTTCTTATGAAACTTTCTACTTTGAAGTTTTCCCACTTTTCCTTGTCTATTTCTATTTCTAGTCGCATATTTTGCTGGGCTTAATTTGCCACATACTTTACAAACTGCCCTCTGACCAGCATCCAACTAATTAAGTATTTAAATATATATGTCTAAAGAATGAAGCAATAAAGATTTCTAGTGCTCTGGCATCTGAATATTAAATTCAAATACGAAATGCGGATTAAACGCATCGAGTCGAAATTGTCGCTAATTAAACAGACAATGGAGGACGAAGGCAGAACAAAATTCTTTGTTGTTCAGCAAATGAAAATAACACAAATAGATTCGTGATAATTTCTTGTTGATTTTCCGAGAAGTAAAACAATCGCCAGCTAATTGAGATTGCAATTAAAATCAACTATAATGATGAGACTATGACTATTTATGGCTCAGATACAAATTGTAGCTGAAAGATCTTTAGACTTCATAGCATAATTTAATGAGAATTATTTAATGCATACACATATATTCTATGCATATATCAAGTTATACTTAAATTGTCGGAAAATTTACATAGAAATTAAATAAAACTCGTTATTAAAGTGGAGAAATTTTGACTTTTTAAGCGAATTCTTTGAGAATGTTGCAGGAAATAGCGTAGATTTTTATACATAACTGGGAAAGACATTCAGGGGTGCCACAGAAATCACTTTCGCTTGAATTTGCCTTTTAATTTGTATGAAATTTAAGTGAAATTCAAGCGATAGCGATTTCAGTGGCACCCCTGATTGTATCATAACTTTAAGTTGTAAAAAATTTAATTTCCTTATATTCAAATTTTTCAAACTAAATAGTTTAAATATCATTAAAATATAAATTTTAATCGTAAAATGATTTAATTTTGATGTGACCTTTTTTGCGACTCGAACTAGTTGGGAATTATAAGACAAATAAAACTAAAAGAAGTAGTTGAATACATAACTCAAGAAAATGTAAAAATATAATAAAATAGAATAGAAATATTGTGTGCTTAATTTAAAACAAGTTTTCCAAGCAGACAGAGACAACAAAAATGTATCGTGAAACAAAATGTCGCGTGCGACACGGTCTAAAATTAATTTAAAAGCTAAACTACTTAATATTTTTGAATCAAATAAAAAGCAGTATTCAGATACCGCAATGCATAACTTTTCAAGATGAGTCGCATTCAAATATTCCCTCTGGTGGCGCTGTAATCAATGTTCGAACTATTTGCCGTAAAAGCGATTTCTGTTTTTGTCACGTGCGAGCGCCTTGATTTTTTGAAATTATCTTGAAAACGAACCATTGCAAAAAATTAACTTTATCAGCAATTAAAGTACTAATTAGGAGCTATAAGTTTGGATTAGAATTACTAATCAATTAGATTATTTTTGGAAATAATCGTAGTGACTATATAATTCACTGCTGAAATATTAGTGATTATTTAATGACAACGATTACAAAAAATCAGAAATAATCGAAAATTATTACATATATTCAAAATAATCAAGAATTTTTTATAATACTTTTATAATATTTGTTTGTTATTAATAATAATAAAATAATAATCTTAGCTCAAAATTCTTTTAAAAGTTATAGATCTTATTATTAAATAATATTGTAAGCTTGCAAGCTCATGTTTAAGTATAATTCCTTTATCTTTATCCAAAACTGACACAACATTTTGGATAGTTGACTTACAACTCATCAACTTTAAAACATATTGAGTTGAGTCTTTCACCTGCCAATTGACTTTGCTCTTCTCCTACTATTTATGTTGCAGCTTTTCTCTCTCGTTTCAGCCTGCAATATTTGCAAATTGTTTGATTTACACCCCGTTTTATTTGTTCCCATCTTGCTGGAATTTAAAATCTTAAGCTGCTAAACTGTTGGCTCTCTTGGCTCTTAACCCCATTTGGAACCCTTTAGCAGCTGCTTTTTCCTCCTTCGCCCTTTTCCTTTTCCATTACTTTACTTAACTGCTTATTCATTTCATTCCTCTTCACCCTACAAATTCATTCGTCTCACTCGACTCGATTCTGACCCTCAGCTAGCCTCGGCTTTCAAATTAATACTACACAACATTATTTTCACATTTTTTTTTTTGAGATACTCTTCTATCGTAGAGTATATTATAGTTAAGTCATCAAATTTGTAACGCATGGTTGAGTCCTTAAAAATATATATATTCCCATATGATATTGCTTAAGATTAAAGCACTAGTCAAAATGTATGATATTCTTACTTTAAATTTAGTTGATTGACGCTTAAGAAAACAATTTATTTATTTTTTTTTATTTTTTTATTTATTTATATTTTTTTTTTTGTTAAAAATAAGTACAATACAAAGAAGCTTGAAAAATACAGTACACTATAATCAAAAACAAAAATCAGCAAAATTGAAATTAGCTTAAAGTTTTCAGGACATTTTAAGAAGCTTCGAAACTTGATGGACTCTACAAGAACATCAAGTCTTCGACGTGGAAGGTTTTCCAACCATCCTAGTATTTTGTTTGTTTTGTTTTTTGTTGGCTGTTCGTTATTCCTTCTTAAATGTCGCTTCTCAGCCTCAGCCTCTGTTTGCCCTCTCCCATTATATTAATTTTTTTTTTTTTTTTTTTTTTTTTTACTTGAAGCACACTTGAAATTAATGAAAAGCATTTTCGATTGTAATTATGTATTCGTGCTAACGCGCCCATTGCCTGTGGGCAACAGTCATCAGTTCTCTCACTCCCTCTCTCTCTCTCTCTCTCTCTCCCTCTTTCTCTGTCTGTCTGTTTCTATGTTATCCCATTGAAGGGTGGGAAGTCTTTAGCTCATTAGGCATAATTTGGTAAGAGACGTCTCTCATCATCAACTACAGTTTGTTAGGGTTGCCACCCAGCGGGAGCACGAGTCTCCAGGGGGTGGATGAATGGTGGGGGGGGGGGGGTAACTGGTAGACGCTGCGGGGCTCAGCATTTAATTGACTGTAAATTTGCTTCACTCCGAAAAGCTTCAACTACTCATTACAGAAATCACATTTCCAGCTAATGAATTCGACTAAAAAGATACTCTGTCATTAACTAAAATTTTAAGCACAATTTGTTGGAAATTAAGTGAAACAAAAGTCTTAATTTAGATGTATTTCACATCTAAGATAATTACAGGGTATAAAGACAACTCAAAAAAAAACATCAATAGTTATAACAGAGGCGAATGTAAAGAGTTGCGTTTTGTGATTACGCATACGCTCTGTGTGCCATTGACTGCTTTCATTTTGATACCCATTACTTAAAAACTAAGTGAAAGGGTATATCGTATTCATTGCAATGTATGCAACAGGCAAAGGGAGGCGTGGCAGACCCCATAAAGTGCATATATTCTTGATCAGCATCAACAGCCGAGTCGATATACCTTTATCCGTCTGTCCGTTCGTCCGCTTTTAAAATATTACATATTTTTTGCTAATTAACGTTAACTACTATAATTAGCTATAATCCTTTTAAATCGCAACAAGATCGGTTCAACAGAACGGCAGTTATGGCTGTTTTAAGTTATTTAGCAAAGTGGGCGCCTAAATGTATGCAATACATTTTTTTAAAATATTTTTTTTAAATAATTAACGGGTATGCTATAGTCGGAAAGTCGATTTTAGCCTCTACCGCTTTAGCTTTTGCTTTATCTGTTGTTGTTAATTGTACACACACACACACACACACACACACACACACACACACACACTGACTATCCATTATGTGCAGTTTTACGGTCTAAATCCATTTCCACAGATAGAGACAGCAGCTGTAATAACATAATGGCTGCCTTAAAAGCCAGGTAAGCTGCGTATGGTTGTGTGTGTGTGTGTGTGCGTGTGTGTGTGTGTGTGTGTCAGAAAAGTAAAAGCTGCCAAAAAGAACAACAACAAGCAAAAGCCACAAAAAGTAGAAAAGGCAGGACAAAGGACGAGACAGAAGCTAAAGCTTAAGCTGAAACTGAGGTTGAAACTGGAACCAAAACTGGAACTGGAACTGGAAAGTGGCGTAGCATAAATAAATAGAGATAATTAGACCATAACCACAACAACGAAAAAAAAGAATAAAAAGCACACACACACACACACACACATACACGCAGTGAGCTACATTTGTAACCCTTTTGTCTAGCTAGAAAAATGTTCCTTTTTTTGGTTGTTTTTGCCCCTACATTCTTCGGCTATTTTCAGCCTTTTTTCTAGCTAGCTTTACTTTTAATTGTTGCTTAATAAAAAAATGTTGACCACAGTATACAGAAAACCACCTGCAAATAAACAGAGACAGCGAAAAAGAGCGAGAGAAAGACAACTGGAAGACAGGTAAAAAAGCCAACACAAAATGCTGACCATAATCTAGTTTTCATGCAGGAAACGAACGGTAGGGGGAAAAGGGAAAGGGGCAGGAAAAAAGGCACTCAAATTAGGTGAAGGATATGACATCCAAAATTTGCTACGTTGTAAAAGTTAACACACACACACACAGCGAAGTATACAAATATTTAAATAAATAATAAGCAAGAACATCAGAGTCAAGTCACCGACTATGATATACCCTAACCGTAACTCAATATAAATATGTGAACAAAATGTCCAAAATGCCAAAAGACTTTTCCTTATGGGATAGGATCTCATAACTCTGCCAGCGTCGCAGCCGACACACGAGCAGAGAGAGAGAGAGAGAGAGAATACGCATGAGTTCTATAAATAGCACATTCTGAGGCTTGCTCTCTTACGATGCGCCACTTCGGTTGCTTGTGCTCTCACGAGGCATCTGATCGGCTGCTGCTCTCTGCTCTCAGTCGCTGCGCTGCGTTCAGTGTGAGAGAGAGCGCGCTGGACTTTTATCATGCACTGCAACTGATGCTTTGCTCTCTTTGCGTCGCCAACTGCAACGATGCGACACTTTGAATCTGCTTCCATTTCATTTTTTTCAGTGTAAAGCAGTAAAACGTTTTGTGAAAAGGTTTGTCATGCTGCGTTCTCTCTCAGTTACATAAATTGCAACTGAAGCAGCATACCCACATATGTATGTATATTTTACGACTAAAGGGTAGAAAAAGTGTGGCTTGCTTTTTTAAACTTCTTGTGTCCTTTTTTTGTAGCTCGTTGCTGTGCGGCCAGATTAGGACACAAAAGCTGCTGTTGCTGCCATGAAATTTTAGTTTAAAGCCACCAAATGAAGCAACAGAGTGGAAACGAGATGGAACGATGTAAACTGCGAGTACACGAGGGAGAGGGAGGGAGAGAAAAGTACAAAGCGAGCTTCTCGCAATTCGTGGGCATTAAACAAAATTGTAATAAAAGCGCAGCATGCGCTCAAAAGTGTGCTCTGGTTTTTATGTCCTGTGTGCATACCCTGCAAGTGCAGGTGCCAGGTGGTCGGGTGTGCTAGTACCATGAACCTACATCGCATTGACCGATTGACCGATTGATTCAACCAGTGATTGACCAGTGAAAGAGCCGTGATTGAGAAGTGATTGAGTAGTGATTAACCATTGATTGACTCGTGATTGACCTGTGATTGACCAGCTGTTGAGCCGTGATTGAACCGTGATTGAGCCATAAGTAATTGACCATTGATTGAGTCGGGATTGACCATTGATTGAGCTGTGATTTCCAGTGATTGAGCAGTGATTGAGTCGTGATTGGCCATTGATTGAGCAGTGATTGACTAGTGATTGAGCCGTGATTGACCAGTGATTACCCATTGAATGAGTCGTGGTTGACCATTGATTGAGCCGTTATTGACTAGTGATTGAGCCGTAATTGACCATTGATTAACCAATGAATGAGTCGTGATTGATAATTGACTGAGCCGTGATTGACTAGTGATTGAGCCGTGATTGTGTCGAGATTTACCATTGATTGAGCAGTGATTGACTAGTGATTGAGTCGTGATTGATGATTGATTGAGTCGTGATTGACCATTGATTGAGCAGTGATTGACTAGTGATTGAGTCGTGATTGACCATTGATTGAGCAGTGATTGACTAGTGATTGAGCCGTGATATACCAGTTATTAGCCATTGATTGAGTCGTGATTGACCATTGATTGACCAACTAACACATTCTCTCTCTCTTTCTTTAACTAACTTTAACTCTTACCTTTTTCATCCATATTTCCAAGGCCGTTATAACTTTTAAAGTGCATCAGATTTTGCAAGTTGTTTGCGTTTTTGATTTTTTTCGTTTTCGTGTTTTTTTTGTTTTTTTTTATTGGCACTATTTGCTTTTCCATTTAACTGGGTTGAATGCCAACTGAAAAGAGCAACTGAAGAAGAGCTTTGAAAAATAACAAAAATAGAGGTCGCTTTTCTATCGCCCAAAGAGGCTCTCTCTCCTTCTCTCTCTCGCTCTCTCTGTGCCATTAAAATGCAAAACTCTTGTGCAAATTAGCGATGGCCGCGCCAAAAAATGCTCAAAAAAGGTGAAACTGAAACTGAAACGGTTACGGAATTCGAGATGGAAATTCGAAAACGAGAAACGAGAAACGAGAAACTGTTGACCGCTGCTGCACTCAATCAAGCACTCAATCAAAAAGAAGTTTGCAACATTTGCGCTGGTTTTTCGACCCAGTTGACAGTTTGCACTCACCGGGTATGATAGACTTGCAGTTGGCAGACACAACAAATCAATACATTTTTCATATTTTATTTTGTTTTTTTTATCCTTTATAATTCCTAATTATTTAATATCACAAAATCGATTTTTCGCCCTTACAGGATAACTGTTAGTCGAGCATTCTGCTCGATATTTATAGTGGCTGCAACTGTTTTGTGCCATCAATCAATTTAAGGTTGGTTTTTTCTATTGACTTTGAATTTTCGGGGGCAACTCTTTTAACCTGTGCAGAGCTCAATCAATTACCAAATCTCATTACGGCTTAATAGAGCATGCTAAAGTACACACAAACACACACACACACACACACACACAAACACACACACACACACACCTGAAATGTTAAGCTGTTGTGCAACATTTTGGTTTGTTGTCAAATTCAAATTGCAGCAAATAATCAAATGAGCTGCAAAATGGAGAGCGTACATTTGTTGTCGCCTGTCTCTCTCTCTCTCACTCTGCCTCACCCTCGCTCTATGTCAGTGGCAGTGCTGCCATTTCAGCTATTTTTTTTAGAGATTTAATTTAGATGTGCTAATTTTATAATTGCAAAAATAAATTACAGTCGAACTTCCCTAACTCGAATCGCCATTATCCGAAAAAAAAGTTCGAGTTAGGGAGACTTCGAGCTAGGGACTATTTTTGTTTTGTTTTTTTAAATGAAACTACAATTTCATTCGTTCATAAATACATTTCAAATTGCAAACTTTTCTTGTTATTTTCAACAAAATAAATTCCCGTTATTTCAAGACCTGTCGATATTCTCAAAAATAGGTTTTAGCGTTCTTTTGCTGAATCCAGAAGACGTTCCCGATTCAGATGACATAATTAATTTTCCATTATTTAATATAATGAATACTGTTTTTGATGAGATACCATATTTTTCAGCCACTTCAATTTTTTGGTCCACTTTTAAATTTCTTAACAAATAAGTTTAAAGATTTCTTAAAGAGATACAAATTTTAATACACGTGCTGGCGCCATGGTAAATATTCTTGAGCTGATGCGCTGACAAATAAGTACATTACGAGCATCTTTCCTAAAGCAATTTCACAAGCCTAAGTAATTTTTGATGCAATATTCTATCATATTGCATCACCATTTGCTAATGTACATCAATATTACCACTAAGCAAACAATACATAGAGGCGTCAAACAAGCATTTTTTTGAGCGCAAATGCTTTGTATGCAATGGAACCCCAGAGCCTTCGGCAAAAGCCGAACGCTCTTTCCAATAAAACCAAAGAGCGGCTGAACTTTGCAGAGAGAGAGAACATATCCTGTTTTAAATATAAACATTTTTTCTCATTAACTTTGCCTTTTTTATTATTTAACAATATTTTTTTAATTTTTCAGCGTATTTATTAATTAACAACCAAATTATTGAATAATAAAAAAAAAATAAAAGGAGAAATGGTGTTTGTATTTAAAACAGGGTATGTTGCAACGGGTGATCGAGCCCGCATGTTTACATTTCACGCACACTAAGAAGCGTGCGCATGCTGACACACAGAAACGATAATGAGCGAGAAAGACTGAACATTTTTCGTTGTTGCGTGTGTGCGCTCTGTCTCTCTACAACGTTCTGCCGCTCTGGGTTTTATTGAAAAGAGCGTTCGGCTTTTGCCGAAGTCTCTGGGGTTCCATTGCATGCAAAGCATTTGCGCTCAAAAAAATGCTTGTTTGACGCCTCTATGTATTGTTTGCTTAGTGATATTACGTATCAAAACGAGTCGGTAACAAAAGCATTTAATAGAAACGAAAAAAAATTAAACTTTTTTGGAGATTTTCCCAAAAAATTCGACTTACAGAAGTTCGGGCAAATATTTTTGTTCGAGTTAGGGAGAAATTCGAGTTAGGGAAGTTCGAGTTAGGGAAGTTCGACTGTAATTGCAAAAATAAATTTGGCCGTTTGCCGAAAATTAGTATTACTAACAGATCATCTGCATTTTTGTTTTAAAAGCTGCATATAATTTTAACACATTTCAAAGCTTTGTTGCAACCTCTAGCTATTTTTATCAAATTAGCTTTCTTATCCTTCCAATTCTGGCAGCACTGGTCAGTGGCAGTGTTGCCAACTTTTGTTTGGAAAAAAAAGCTGTTTTTGACGGGAGGAACGATGGAAAAAAGCTGAAAAATTTATTTTAAAAAAAGCCATAAGAAAGCTAGTTTTTCAATTCATTCATTTCTGGTTTTTAACCCGAAAAGAGTAGAGTGAGCGCACAACAACAGTTTTTTATAACTAAAGTGAGCCATTTGAGCAGCAGCTGATCTTTTATTCATAAAATGTGAATAATTTCATCGATGTTGTCCTCATTCTCCTGATATGATAATCCTGCAACCAACTCTGCAAAAGTATTGTTGCCCCCAGAATCCTTATAGGAATTGACTCCAATCTAAAATTTTGTAGTGCTGTCATTATTTTGCCATTTTACGAAGCGAATTTTGTTATTTTGGGCTTTAATTTCACCTTTATTTAGGCATTTACAAAAAAATCTGAAAAAAAGCATTTCAACAAACAAAAAAGCCAGAATTCCCGCTGACCGCTGTTTGCAAATTTTTCTAGCAAATGGCCTTTGAAAACAGCCAGATTTGACGGGAAAAAAGCGACTCTGGCAGCACTGGTCAGTGGCTAGGCTAAAGTTTATCCGCCGGCGTCGCAGTCGACACACGCACAAAGAGAGAGCGAAAACGCATGAATTCTTTACACATTCGGTTTCTTGTGCTCTCACAAAGCATCTGATCGGCTGCTGCTCTCTGCTCTCAGTCGCTGCGCTGCGTTCAGTGAGAGAGAGAGAGCGCTGGACTTTTGTCATGCACTGCAACTGATGCTTTGATCTCTTAACGTCGCCAACTGCAACGATGCGACACTTCGAATATGCGCTCATTTCATTTTTTCAGTGTAAAGCAGCTAAAACGTTTCGCTCAGTTCAATGCAATGTTCGATTGTGTGTGTTTGGACATCACTGCTCTCTCTCTGTCTGTCTGTCCGTCTGTCTGTCTGTTGTTTGCTATCACTTTTTGGCCGCAACTTCATTAACAACATAGTTAATTAATTGATTACGCAAAACGCTTCAATGCATTTCAAGTTGATGTTGTGTCGGTCGATGTGTGTGTGTGTTTGTGTCTGCTCTCTCTATAATTTGTTACGCTTGCCAATTAAACCAGCAAACTCAACAGCAACAACAACAACTCGAAGCACTTGACCTGAAGCCTGATATTTGACGTAGCTATTTTATTTTTAGTTTTATTTCTCTTGATTATGAGTAAAAATACCCTTTAAATGATTTTCTCATCAAGTTTGTTAGAATAAATTCACAAAACCATTTTAACAAAGTTTTCCTAAGCATTTAAAATCAATTTACAATTTTTTTAGCTTTTATTCAATAAACTTTACATTTCAATTTAAAAATAATTGTTTTTAAAATGTTTGTTGGTGTCTTATAGACATTACTTGACCTCAAGTTAACTAAAACTTACTTCTATAATTGTTTTTATTTGAAATTTGAAACATATATATAAAGAAATGTTAATATTAGTAAACTTAAAAAAAAGACAGAGTATCTTAATTTCGTTATTGTTGCATTCAATATTTTCCAGCACATTTCTATTTTTATTTAATTATGTTTTCCTTCTATTTTTTTTCCTTCTTATATCAATGAACAAAAGTTGAAGAACTAATTAAAACGGTAACAAATTGAGCCACAGGTAGGTAGGGGGTAGGTAGGTGGGTAGGTGGGTAGATAGGTAGATAGGTAGGTAGGTAGGTAGGTAGGTGGTTGAATTGAATGGAATTGAATTGGATTGAGTTATCGCTTCAAGCTTTTTACCGAACCAAAGAAGTTGTCGAGTCTCTGGCAATCTGGCAATAAATGCAATTTGCAGTGCTGCCACATTTCATAAGACAGAGTCACAGATGCACAGTGGAACAAAAGTGTTCAACACGCTAATCAAAATTAGTTGATTTAGTTGAAAATATACAAAATTATAATTATACAACTCAATAATTTGTCAAAATGCTTACAATTATAAATTCTTCAAAGGCCAACAACGTTGCCAGACTGTTCAAATTTAATTCATTGCATATTCAAAACTTGACTTGTTAAATTTAAAAAAACAATTAATCAACTGTTGCATTGAATATTCAGCAGTTAATTAGCTCAATTGCAAATTAAATAAAAAATGACGTTGCCAGATGGTTCAATTTTTGTTTAGCATCTAAAACTCTTTAAATTTGACGTAAATCTACACTTTTATTGAAAACTAAGCCAATTGCTATGTTTGGAAATATAAACATTTTTACTGGCGTTGCCAGACTTTCATGTTTTCTACTAAACAGGCTGGTTTCAGCAAACTGCATTCAATATTTGAAGGGAGGTTGAGTTTATTTTGTTTATTCATTGCTTAAACAGGTTCTTTGTGTCTTCGTAGCGTTGCCATATCGTTTAATCTTCCCCATAACCAATTGGCAACGCTCTTGACTTAAAGCTTTATGTTTTTCTGCTGCCAATAATAACGTAAAAGTAATTTTCAAAATTTAAATGTGCATTAGTTTTGTTCGCAGCGTTGCCATATTACTTAATTATCAGCTCAACAGTTTGGTAACGCTGTGTTGTTATTATGACAGTGATTAAGCCATAGTTTAAGGGTTTAACTTAATAAAAATACAAGCACAAAACCGCCAACAGCCATTGAGCCAGACAATTTACAGACCTGTTAAGTTACTGGTGTTGCCACTTGCCACTTGAACTCCCTTTTCAACCCTTGTTGGCCAACAGATGCCAGGGGCCAGCTAAGTGTAAGAAACTATTTAATGGACTGTAATATGATGTTGCCTTTGGGCTAAAAAGTATCTAGAAGATACTCTAGTATCCAGAGCAAGAATAAGCTGCAGATATCGATTTAAAGCTTGGATTTGTTATCACTAAATACTTGTTATATCCTTTCCAAGGGTAAATAAATTGAAATACCAGATATTATTATTCAGATTTCATTTTTTTACTATAATTATATGGCAGGCCTTAAAAGCGCAGATTTGCCCCCATACATATATCTTTGCTTGCCCCCGTCTCTTTCTCTGCCCTTTTGCAATCCCATTCAATGTCAGATGACAAACAAAACTGGCACACAACAATGACAACAACAGCACAAAGTGCGCGGACTTTGAAGGACAACAACGTCCTACAAATTCAAAGTCTCAAGCCTCAAGACATTTCATGTGGCGTGTTTAGGATTTTAGTGCCACAATAACCAGCGGAAAAGGCTAAAGTCGACTTACCGACTATAGCATACCCGTTACTTTAAAAAAAAAAAAAAAATTTCATTGCATACTTTTAGGCACTCACATTGCTTAAAACCTTAAAACAACCATTACTGCCGTTCTATTTGACCGATCTCGTTGCGATTTAGTAAGATGATAGCTTAAAATAGTAGTTAATGGTAAATAGCAAAAAATCGGAATATCTTAAGAATATATGCACTTTATGTGGTCGGAGATGTTTTCTTCACATTGCAACGAATACAATATACCCCATTCACTTGGTTTACAAGTAACGTGTGTAAAACAGTAACAACAATGACAGCAACTAAGCCATATTCTTTACGATTGTTGTCATGGTTTTAAAAAAAATTCACACACTGCACTATGGGCAAAAGTCCACAAAGTTTGCCATAAATACAAAAATTGTCGAATTCAGAATTCAAATTTGTATTTTGTTGTTTGCTATCTCGATTTTTTGTTTAATTTTTGCGGACTTTGAGTTGTATTGTATTCATTGAAAAAGCGCGCAAAATTGTGTAGTACAAAAAATTTTGATATAAACTCTTGAAATAAACATAATTAAGGCCAAAATTATAAACTCCAACGTTGAAGTTGTAATTAATGCCAAATAAATGGACTTTTTTGCCCATAGTGCACAGCGCAAAATGTCGCGGCTACAATCAAAAACAGCTAAAGAATGGCTAAAACAAAATGGCTGCCTCGAGGTCGACAAATATATGAATGCATGTGTGTGTGTTTGTGTGTGTGTGTATGTGTGTCACAAAAGAATCCTTTTAATAAGTCAAAATTTAAATGTATTTCAACAAAACTTATAGCCTTTCCTCACTGAAACTACATTTCAGCATTTTAGCATTTTCGGAGCAAATGTAACATTTCACCCTATACATTTCATATGGGAGCTAGTGGTGGGAGAATAGTACATTCCTGAGAAATGTAACAACATTTTTAGAAAACAATGCGATATTCATCAGAATTTAATCGATATTTGGAATTTTTTTAAATTCTCGAAAGTACTATCCCCAGATTTCTCAACTTCTGGCGCCAAATTTCAAACAAAAAAAAACTGTACTTTATTTTTAACTTAATGAAGAATGTAGTAACGGTAAAATGCTACAGTTAACAACAAAAAATTTTAAAAACTGAAATTTTTGGCTACAAGAGTCAACATAACATATTACGATCGCAACAATTATTATTAAATCGTTATAGTTAGTATCTCATTAAAGATGATAAAAATGTAATAAATAAAATAGTAGTTCTTATTGGTAAATATTCTAATATTTATTAGTATCAAATAAATAAATATTCCGTTGAATTGTACAAGAAGTATCTGATAAGGGCGCTACGAGTTGTTTTTATTAACAATCAATTAACAGAATCTAAGAGTCCCTGACTCGTTCTCTAGTTGCGCTGACACCATAAGTACGTTGTCTCCAATTTTCGATATTTCACAGACGATCCCAGCTCATAGAGAGCTACAGCAACCGCTTGTCCAATGAGAGCTCATTGAAATGGTGTTTTCACTTTGGGTTCTCTTTGCAATGGTTTATCTGAATGGTTTTCCAATCCGGTAAAGTTGGAAGGTCTTCTAAACATCAGAGATTTTGTTCTTAGCAGCGAAATTTTCTTGATACTTTTTTTTTTGTTTTGGAAATATTTATTGCATATTGTTTTCGTAGCTTTCGCCACTTTGTGGTATTCATTTTCAATTATAGCGTTTTTAACGTTTTTTGTTAACGTCCTTTAATACGTAATTACTTGCTTTTCATGTTGGAAACCTTTCACTGTCTGTAATTTGATTTTCACAATACCCTGTGCAAGTTCGAAGCGAGTTGTTGCGTTCAGTTTGTTGGTGTTCAAACCAGTGTTGCCAACTTAGCTATTTTCCCGACAGATTTAGTGGGTTGCAACTGGCATATGCGGGATAAATTGCAAAACAGCGGGTAGCGGGAATTTTAGCTACTTTGAAAATAATTTTAGCTTTTTAAAAATATCTGGCAACTTCATGTGTAAATACTTTGTAGTTTTTTTCCATTTGAATGGCACAAAAACATCGATAAGCCAAACGAGCATTAAATTTTGTCGTTTTTAACTATGAAATCAATTGAATCTAGTCACGATTTATGAATCGATCGGTGAAAATGCGTAAAATATACACAGTGGTCCACTAATGTCGTCATACCCCCTAACTTTGTCAATTTGATATCTTAATTTAATCATCTATTCATTTAAATTCCGTTTGAATGATGCAAAAATTTCCTTAACCCATTAAGTACTCATGAACAATTTTTAAAATTTTTTGTAAAAGTGAATTTTTTAATTTTTTTCCTCGGTCCCAAACAAAAAATATTTTGAGGCAAAAAAATTCTTAAAAAAATTCTAAGAGTGATTGTAAAAAATTTGAAAATAACTTCGCTAGTATTTTTTATAAATTTTTTTAAAAATTGCTAAAAAGCCACTTTTTGTATGAGAAGGAGGAAAAAGGGGTTAAAAGAGTAATTTTTAGCAAATTTTAAAAATTCATTAAAAATATAAGCGAAGAGATTTTTAAAATTGTTTTTTTGCATTCACTCCTAGAATTGTTTGAAGAATTTGTTTGCATCAAAATATTCAAAAAACACTGGATCAAATCAATAAAAATATCGTTTCTTTACTCTAGCGTTTTTTTTAGCTATCAACAAATTTTTTGTTAACTATTTTCAGCTTTTTTCAAAGGCTGCTTTGGCTTTTTCATGTCCCGAAGAGTTGGCAACACTGTAAAAGTCTAGCGCTCTCTCTCTCACTGAACGCAGCGCAGCGACTGAGAGCAAAGAGCAGCAGCCGATCAGATGCTTCGTGAGAGCACAAGCCGCCGAGTGTGCTATAAATAGAATTCATGCTCTCTCTCTGCACGTGTGTCGACTGCGACGCTGGCAGAATGATGAGATCCTTGCCAATGTAATAAGTAAGAGTATTTCTAGCTTCGATTTGTTTTCTGGCTTGTGCGCTAATCGAATTATCAGCTTAATGTCAAGTTTAATTCAATTTTTTGCCAACATTCATTTTAATTGAGCATTATTGTTGTTTTTTTTTCATTTTCAGTTGCAGCTGTTTTTGTTGTTGTTGTCATTATTGTGCTGTTTATACATATATATCAAATTTCATTCCGCTTGACTTCAAATGCAATTAAGCACAAAAGTTAAAAAAAACAAAAACAAAATGAAAATGAAACTGAAAGAAATTGAAATAATTCAAATTTCAGAATATTTTTTATTGTTTTTATATGTTTTGATTTTTAAAACAATTACTAAATAAAAACAAATAAAGAATAGTAATAAATATATTTTCCATAAATCAAAAAGAAATTTATTACCTTAGAATTAAGGGATTAATTTGAAGTTTTTTGTTGATTTAAAAACCATTATACAGGGTATCTATCAGTCCATATACATATATATTTTCAACAATTTTCCAGGATATTCTCAGCTCGTTTCTTTGGTTTAAATGCTGCCAAACAACATAACAAATAATTTATTTACGCATTTGCTGTTCTTGTTGAAATAAATTTTAATGCAGCCGGACATGCACGAACATGCACGGACATGCACGGACACGCACACACGTACAGTACACGCACACACAGAGGAAGTTATGTGCATGCAGCTCATAAAAAACTGTGAAATTATCAACGCTTAATAGATTTTCGAACACGTGCAATCTACATGACGTTGTCCGACAACACAAACAACAACAACAACAACAACAACGACAACAACACACACAGCCAAATCTGCAAATTGGCAATGCATCTATGTGTGTGTGCGTGTGTGTGTGTGTGTTCAACATTCTGATCCCAAAATGACCCCAAAGTCAAGTGAACCGTATAAACAATTTATAGCCGCACCCACAACAGCATTTAGCCAACAACAACAACAACAGCAACAACAACAGCAACAACAACAACAACAACAGCAACAAGAACAGCAACAACAACAGTTACATAGGACTTTGCCAATGCCAGCTCGTAAAAATGCAAAATGAATCAACAACAACAACAACTATCGAATTGCTGCAAGCTGCGTCCCTTGCACTGTGGGCACCTTCTCCATTTTTGTCGGTTAAAACAGTGGTGTCCAAACACACACACAATTAAACAAAGCAGCGAAACGTTTTACTGCTTTACACTGAGAAAATTAAATGAAGGCAGATTCGAGCTGTCGCTTCGTTACAGTTGGCGACGTAAAGAGAGCAAAGCATCAGTTGCAGTGTATGATAAAAGTCCAGCGCTCTCTCTCTCTCACTGAACGCAGCGCAGCGACTGAGAGCAGAGAGCAGCAGCCGATCAGATGCTTCGTGAGAGCACAAGCAACCGAAGAGACGCATCGTAAGAGAGCAAGCCGACGAGTGTGCTATAAATAGAACACGCGTATTCTGTCTCTCGCTCTGTACGTGTGTCGACTGCGACGCTGGCAGAATTATGAGCTTCTTTGGCATTTTAGACTGCCTTAATGTGAGGAATTCAATATGTTAGCTCATCAAAGTAGGCTACAAAACAAATTGCCTAAAACAATAACTGTGAACTATAAAGGAATTGGCCATGTTCACCAGAACAATAAAATTTGCTTGATTATTCTGGTGAACGGCAGCGATTAGCAATCATGATTTAAAATGTTGTGATTGTGATGACTGGAAATTCATCACAAAAATAGAACGCTGAAATTCTGTGATTGTGATGCTTTGCTATCGATACAACAAATCGTAATCAACAGAGTACAAGATTTGAATATAAATAGGACAAAATTAATAAGGAAACCACATTATTAATACTAATTTGGTATTCTTGAAAAAAATGCAATGAAGACTTGGGAATCTGCTTTTTTTGAAGGAATGTGGTTAGAAAAAGTGCCTTAAGCTATCTCATAAAAATATTAAATGCGCATACAATATTGGCTTAAATATTTATTAATAAAATATATGAAATATTATATTAAATCTCCCCATTTCATTCAGCATTTTGCGACAAATTGTTTTGAATTTTAAAAAAAAATATCAACACTTTTGACAAAAAAGGAAATGACAATTTTGGTTTTGCCTCACAATTCCATCAAAGTTTTACACCAAGTCCAAGGCGAATCTGCCATAAAGGTGACGTCGCTCGATGTGTTGAGTTGGCAATCTCTTTTTCAACTTGCTCTCTCCGCTCTCAGAGAGGCAAGCGATAGACGAGGCGAACGCCTTAAGTTCTGCGCTCTTCGTTTGTCATTGTTCTCTGCTGGCATATCAAGCGTGTCAATCGCTTGGCCCCTCGAAAGAGAGCAGCTGTGGTGACGACGTCACCTTCATGGTGAATTCGCCCTGACCAAGTCTTTTTACAAACTAAGAACTTGCGATTGCAAACAATTTGTCAAATGTTCAAATGTGCAGTTAACATTTAAATTGAATATTCTGTAAATTCTTAAGTTTAAGCAAAGTATTTAACTTATTTTTTACTTACTGGTTTCAGTTTTTTATCAAAGAAAAAGATGAAGAACTTACCTAAAATGAGAAGTAATACAAAATTGAATTAGTATTTTATTTTTGGAGCATATTAATATAATAATATTTATGAATTATCTTAACGAGATTATTAAAAAGTAACAATTTTAGTTTGACAGTAAGTTTCGAATTTGGGTAAGGTGCCCACTGTACGTGTGTGTGTGTGTGTGCGTGTGTGTGTTTGGAGAGGGTGGGGGGGGCATCATCATAAACCACTTATTTGCGCTCCAAATGCAACAACAGCAACAACAACAATTTGATAAATGTTCATACACCAGTTTTAACACACGCAACTCTCTCTCTCCCTCTCTCTTTCTCTCTCTCTGTCACTTTCTGTCTGCCCTTAGCTCGCTTTCTCTCTCCCTTGCTTGTGTGCTTTGTATGGCGCGCTGAAAAGTATGCTACATTCTTACAGACTTGTGGCTATCGCTTTTTAATTTGTATTTTGCTACATTCTTATGCTCTCTCTCTCTCTGTCTCTCTCTGCCACCTTCCCCACTTTTAAGCTGATATATAAATATAATAAAGGGAGCGAAAGTTGAAAATTAAAACAACTAGTGATAAAGACGAGGAAACAAAGACGAGAAAGAAGCGTAGATTTCAACTTTATTAAAATCAAAATGAAAACATACAAAATTACCATAAAAATCGATTTCAGAGAGATAAAATGCTTCTATTTTAAGCATGCGTCAGACGAGCTTTTTTTTTTGGAAAACACATTTTCTATTTCCAATTATCGCTTTTTAGACCCCGTACTTTAAAAAAGTAAAGGGGTCTATTAACTTTGTCACAAAAAAAAATGTGCGTCACAGGCAGAAGGAGGCGTGGCAGACCCCATAAAGTATATATATTCTTAATCAGCATCAACAGCCGAGTCGATATAGTTATGTCCGTCTGTCCGTCTGTAAGAGCGCCTAGATCTCAGAGACTATAAGAGCTAGAGACTCCAAACTTGGTATGTAGGTTCGTCTATATTAAGAGCAGATCGAGTTTGTTTTAGATTTTGGATCGGACCACTATATCATATAGCTGCCATAGGAACAATCAGTCGAAAATCAAGTCTTAGTATGAAAATCTTTTTTGTTGTTTGAGATATCTTTATAATAAGTACGGGGTCTCCGACAGTCGAGTACCGCTCGACTGTAGCACCGCCGACTAGTTTTTTATATCGTTATCGTTTAAAATGACGCAGATTCTTGGCGGACAAAACCCATTTTCATTTCCAGTTTCACAACCGATGCGAATACGACGAATGTGAATGCCTAAAAAGTGCTCGTCTATAGCATGCCTAAAAAGTTGTTCTTTCAAAAATTATAATTGTTATTTATTCTGATCAATGCCGACTTACATATTTTTGAAGAATATTAATAGTAAAGAAAATTATAATGTAGCTTTGCTTTTCTCATCAATTGCCACTTTTATATTTATGCTTAAAAAGTTAATTGTAATATGGTTATTTCCAGGATCGAGAATGCGACATTTGCACATCTTTAAATGAAAAAAATGGCAAAAGTTGACATTTTCAAAAATGTTTTCTCAACTGTTTAATGCATTTTATCAACACTATTTTTATTATAAAAGACAAGCATTGAAGAGTTGTCGTTTTCGAATTATTTATAGAAAACAATGCATCGCGAACGCGACGAAAAATGGAAGTCATGTTTGAGTTCATCTTGACAAATGCAAAAGTCTGCGAAATGTGGCGAGTAATTTGGAAGAAAACACTCTTAAACCATAATAAAATAATGTAGTTTTCCATTTTAGAAATAATTTTGAAATGTTACTATAATTTTATTTATTTTACAAGTTTTTAAGTAATTTGTAACGCGACATCGCGAACGTGACAAGATTTCCACCTAGTTTGTTCCAAGAATTTGTTCATTATATTTTATTTGATATATCGAAAACAGCTTGTAAAACTTGTTTTAAATTAAACATTCAATATATTTCTATATTTTAAAATGGTTCATGTTACAATCTTACTAAGTGTAATCGTCAAAATACAAACGGTCCATTTTGGAAGTCAATTTTTAAGGAAATGGGCAAAAATATAAATAGAAAAAGTGAATTTATTCCAATGTCGAATCTATATGTTCATCCTATTGAATTTCTTCGAGCGTATATTGCTTAAATAAACAACTTGAATACATTTTTGGAAAAACATTTCACAAAATGTGAGTTTTTGATCAATTTTACGTTTTTGGGCGAGGTGGACCTTTCTGTGGAAATGCCCATATTGTAAATAAAAAATGTTCTATTCTTGTTTTTAAAAATAAATGTGACTGAAATATTTCTTTCAAATTTGATGTCATTGAAATTGAAACTTTGCTTTAGTAACAACAATAACTTGACTAAAATAAATAAATAACAATTATAATTTTAGCCATTCACATTCACAAAAGTCGCATTGTTATTTGGTTTTTAGCCAAATAATTTGATTCAATTGACATTTAAATGTGATTTGAAAGGAGATGTTTCAAAAAAATTACTTAACAAATGCTCTTAGAACTTGAAAGCCTCGAAAGAAGAAGCTGCAATTGGGGCTGTTGCCAATGTCAGAGTCCAAATCCGAGTCCGAGTCATTAGCCAATGTTTTTGTATGGCCTAAACAGCAGGCGAAACATGTAACAAATCCTGATGCTACTGGTCAGCAAATTGCGAGTGTTGTAAATCGCTTTAAGCATCAGCCTAAAGGGGCAACAGTGGCGAGTGGCAAGTGGCAATGGGAAGTTGCAACAACAACTCCTGTGGCTAAAAGTATCCCACTGTATTAGCTGCAAGTTTTGTGCGTTAGTCAACAAAAACATTGCCGCAGTGACCCAAATTTTTGTGTATGACCATAACAACGGCAACTGTGCAACAACAACAACCAGAGTTGCCGCAGCGTTGTTGCATTTTTTATTGCTGCCTTGCACTATGGTCAAAAGCATTCTATTTGTTGGCATTAATTTCAAATGGTAAAAAATAAAAAAAAACCCTAGAAAGAGGGCGATTAATGATGAATTTAAGTGAAACAATTTTAAGGGGGTCATCTTTAGTTTTTAAATGAATTTTGCAATTTTTATGAAAAGTGAGCGTTTGCTTGATTGTTTTGTGCATGTTGTCACTAATATGAAATGTTTACCAACACTACATTTTTTCTCACATGTCAATTCTTGATTTTAGTGACGAAATGCACAAAACAAGCATGCAAAATTGTAAAATTCAATTAAAAAAAAAATAGAATAGACCCCCTAAAAATTGTTTCACCTAAATTCATCATAAATTGCTCTCTTTCTGGGTTTTTTTCTTTTTTTTTTTAAATTATTCGCAGCCTTTCAATCCATTTTTTTTTAGATTTTTAGGGACTACCCCTAATATTTAAAGTCCGCAGCTTAAAAACGAGCGGAAAAATTACTTAAATTCAACTTTCAGAGCAACTTGTGAGTTGTTCTGTAAACATTTGAAAAAAGCGACAATGTGGACAAAGTTATTAAAATTATTTCAAATACGCTATTAGTAAAGATTTTTTGATTTGTGTCATTTATGGTGGAATTGTTTAAAGCAGGGGTGCTCAGCTTTTGCTCATTCCATTCCATACATAGGAAACAAAATATCGTATACATGCACGGCGCCGAGTATACAAAATACCAACACATGCAAACATTTTCGTGTGTATGCAATGCGCAGCACAAAAACCGGTTGTGTTCTCTTCTCTGATTGGTGCTTGCAAGCGCAAGAAAACTGAACAACAGCAATTTCAATGTGATTTTGTTGTTGTCTTTTCTTCAGGTTTGCACTTCTCTTCTTTGTATTGGTGGTTTTTTGTGTGAGTATTTATGCGAACTCATTCGTATGCTGGCTTTGGGCACCCCTGGTTTAAAGTGTTGTTGACGTGTGTATTTTAAGCTCAAATCTAACAAATGTGTGTTTCTGTTATGTCAATTATTACTTAAGTATAGCACAAAATATCTCAAGAGTTTTGCTTTAAGTTGCTTAACAAAATCAGCCAGAATCAGATGTTAATAATTATTTTTGTTATTTTTTGCAACTTTGCGTGAAAAACACACATGTTGCAGCTGTGAATTTATGCTGGAAAATCGAACTTTACTCTGAGTCAAATGGGAGAGGGGGCTGAAAATATGGTCAAATTGAAAAGCAAAAGAAACTGTAAGTTCTAATTTAGTCTAACTAAGATGATATGCCAAATTTCAAGTTTCTAGCCTTAGCTTTAGATTTGATATAAATATTTTACACTTTATACACATTTTGAGTTTATGCCAAAATTTGGGGCGTATTTGCCCATAGTGCTTTGTAGGCAATGTCACAGCGGGTGGTTGGTGCTGGTTGGTTGCTGTGGTGCACGCAAAAAGTAGCAACATAAAACTGACAGCAACAGAGGCCAGAGACAACAACAACAACAACTGCAACAACTGCAACAGCAACTGCAACAAATTAAAACAAACGAAACAATTTATTTATGTCGTTGTCAGCAGCAGCAACAGCAACAACAACAGCAACAGCAACAACAGCAACAACAACAACAACAACCAGCAATTGCAGCCCCATCTCTAAAACAAAAGTCAAGGATGACAATAAAAATTGTTCTACACCAAATAATTTACAACAATTTTGTAACTACAAATTTATTAGCCAGCCATCCCTGGGGGCAAAGTCACAACAGCAACAACAACAACAGCTTTTAAAACAGTCAAACATTGCAGCGAAAGGCGAAGAGAACGAAACGTTTTACTGCTTTACACTGAAAAAATGAAATGAATGCATATTCGAACTGTCGCATCGTTACAGTTGGCGACGTAAAGAGAGCGAAGCATCAGTTGCAGTTCATGACAAAAGTCTAGCGCTCTCTCTCACACTGAACGCAGCGCAGCGACTGAGAGCAGAGAGCAACAGCAGATCAGATGCCTCGTGAGAGCACAAGCAACCGAAG
Source organism: Drosophila subquinaria (assembly GCA_037043405.1). Classification (NCBI taxonomy): domain Eukaryota; kingdom Metazoa; phylum Arthropoda; class Insecta; order Diptera; family Drosophilidae; genus Drosophila; species Drosophila subquinaria. The sequence goes on from JBAMBL010000683.1 coordinate 23,898, forward strand.
AGGCGCATCGTGAGAAAGCAAGCCACCGAATGTGCTATTTATAGAATTCATGCGTTTTCTCTCTCTCTCTCTCTGCACGTGTGTCGCCTGCGACGCCGGCAGAGCTGTGAGATCCTTATCCCATTTGTCATTTTGGACACCACTGTATGTGTTTAACTCTTAAGTTTATTATTAAATGAAATGAATGAAAAGTTACAAGATTGATTCTAATTGTCTCGTTTTCTGCTTTTCTTTTCTTCTTCTGCGTCGGCTTTTTTCCAAGTGTCAATGTTGCCACTTCTCTGCTGAGCCGAACTCTCTGAGCTCTCTGTACTCTGCTGTTAACTCAAAATGTAATGCTTATTAAGAATATCGGCTGTTAGCTCTCTGCTGTTAATTTGCTGTTCTGCTGTTAATCTGCTGTTTTGCCTCTGCTGTTCTGCTGTTGTTGTTCTCTTTGCTTTGCTGTAAATCTGCTGTGCGTTCCCTTTCCAATCTAACATGTATTAACGCCAAATATGTGTAACATTTTTATAATAAAAAAAAAAATATTATTTTCCTTTTTTGAACAGAAAATTTTGTAAGTTTCCTTGATTTGTTTTTCATTCCATCTTTGTTTAGTAAATTCAAAATTTTTTTGTTCACTGCATCCAAATTAAATTGTCGGTATAAAATAGATACAATTAAATTATAAATAATCTAATTGTCAATAATTTGCATTCCAAAAATAACTCTTTATTTAATTAAGTTTTCTAAAGTTTAATTGTCAGAATATTTATGAGTCGTAATATGGCTGTTCATATGTAAATAGCTTATAGAGCATTTTACAGGGTATATTGCATGTTTAGTAAACACTTTCGTGTGTTTTCATGTTTCAATTGTTTCAAATGCAGTTGTCATTTTGGCCTGCGAATTAATCATTTCAATTAATCTCACACTCTCTCTTTAAATCGCTCACTTTCTCGCTCTCTCTCTCTCTCTCTCTCTCTCTCTGCCTCTCACTCGCTTGCTCCTTAATTCTCTATCACAACTTTAAAACGCTCTCTTTCAAATGTACGTCAAGTTTATACCGCCAGATGGCGCTGCTATGGCTGCTATAATTATGTGCGTCACGCTTCTGCCGCCAGATGGCGCTGCTTGTTATAAAAAACTTTGATTATGCGCAAGTTTTATAGCAAGGAGCAAAAGCTTCTTTTGCTGGCAATGTGCGCGCTTTATGGTAAAAAGCTCGCCAAAGCTTTTGGCAACTGATTTCTCTACACTTTCTCTCCACTCTCCACTCGTATGTAAATTAAGCACACTCCACTGGCCAATTCTCTCCACATACACGAATTTCAATTCGAAAAATAGCTTAAGCCCCATTTACACGAGCACTTTTTCACCGACACTTTTTGTCACATTTTGTCAAAAAGCTGTCCGTGTGGCGTAACCACACAAAATTTCAAAGCGTCGGTAGAAACCTAACGCTCACCGAAGGAAGTAGAACGCGTTATATTCCATCGGTGAGCGATGGTGAGCGACAGGGACGGTTTTTTGACAAAATGTGACAAAAAATGTCGGTGAAAAAGTGCTCGTCTAAATGGGGCTTTAACAAAATTGAGATTTATTTGAGATATTTAGTTGAGAGTATTATCCATGAACTGGAATTTATTATTAGAGTATTTTACAAATAACTATGCAGTTTAATAAATTTTCTCCATTCATAAAGGAAGTTGTGGATTTTTTTTAAAGCTTTGCATTTTTATTAGTATTTTCAGTTGCTGCATTTATTTGGTATAGTAAATAATTTATAATGAATTGACTTTTGGAAAATACTTGCAAATCAACTAAAAGGACATTCGCTACAGTCAGCTACTGGATAAGATATAAACAATAACAACCAGTGGCAGAGAATCGACTTGAAGATACCCTGTAAACCTCTGAATGATATAACATTTCAACGAAACTAAGAAAATATTTGTGAAATTTTGTTTTATTTTATTTATTGATTTTATTCATTTAATATTTTAATATTTATTAATTTTAATTATTGAATTTCTCAATATTTATTGATTTATTTTATTTAATTTTTCAATATTCATTGATTGTATTCGTTTAATTTTAGAATATTTATTAATTTTATTTATTTAATTATTGAATATTTATTAATTTGATTTATTTAATTTTTGAATATTTATTAATTTTATTTAATTAATTTTTCAATATTTATTGATTTTATTCATTCAATTTTTGAATATTTATTAATTTTATTCATTTAATTTTTGAATATTTATTAATTTGATTCATTTACTTTTTCAATATTTATTGATTTTATTTATTTAATTTTTCAATATTTATTGATTTTATTAAAATTAAATATTTTTGAATATTTATTAATTTTATTTATTTAATTTTTCAATATTTATTAATTTTATTTATTTAATATTTCTACATTTACTAATTTGATTTATTTATTTTTTCAATATTTATTAGTTTTATTCATTCAATTTTTGAATATTTATTAATTTTATTCATTTAATTTTTGAATATTTATTAATTTGATTTATTTACTTTTTCAATATTTATTGATTTTATTTATTAAATTTTTGAATATTTATTAATTTTATTGAATTAATTTTTCAATATTTATTAATTTTATTTATTAATATTTCCACATTTACTAATTTGATTTATTTACTTTTTCAATATTTATTGATTTTATTTATTAAATTTTTGAATATTTATTAATTTTATTTAATTAATTTTTCAATATTTATTGATTTAATTCATTCAATTTTTGAATATTTATTAATATTGTTTATTTAATTTATTTCTTTATTAATTTGATTTATTTAATTCTTCAATAGTTCGATTCTAGCTCTCGTAGAGATCGGACCTGTTTTTTTCCCAAATTTTTCTCAAAGTTTCGGATATTTTGTCAAATTATCAAAAAGAAAAATTTGTAAAAAAAAAAAAAACCCCAATTTATAAAAAATATAAATTATCCAACGACGCCTCGTGACGCTGGGCAATCGCAAGTTTGTGCCATACACATTTTGCGAGTTGCTCAAAAATGGATGGGAACTCACCCGATCACCCCCATATAAGTGATGAAAATATGAGACAAATAGCTGGTACTGCTGCAGATCTGCGCACCAGCTTAGCCAAGGACCAACACAGCAATAATTCAAACAGGATCTCACGTGAGCAAATGTTATTGGTAGCTGGAAAAACACCGTCTGAGATTCGGGCTGAATGCCGATCTGAAATTCAACGCTCTACACGCACCGAGTCCCAAAACTCTACCTACACCATGGCAACTGCTACAATAAGCAGCATCTCCTCTGGTACAAGTTATGATAGCCACGACAATGGCATATTAACTGCAACAGAAAATCTAAGCACTGCTGCCGCAAAATTGCTCGGTGCTCAAAAACAGCGATCGGGTAAGAGGAAAAATAATATGCCCATGTCGCCCACTTCTAACTCGAAGCGAGCAAGCGGCGGCCAGATTCTGCGCTCGCCCACACCCTCTACAAGCCAACAATCAAACTCTAGCAATAGATTTGCCATTCTTGATTCGGACATCCCAGACCTTCCAAGTGATAGAGAGGATGTTGAAGTCCCAATGAATGAAGATGCAGACGACACCGACCTTATGAGTGAACAACATGAAGCTGCCAACACAGTCCAAAACTCGCAAGGAGGAACAACTAACACCGGAAATCCGTTAAAGGGTGTCCCAAAACCACCGCAAATAGTTGTCAATGTTAGCAACCTTAATGACCTATTTGAGCTTATAGGAGAAGTTGCAAGTTTGGATAACGTCGTCGTCAAAGCTAACCAAGGAGAAACAGTTAGAATCTTCCCCAAAGACAGTGACACATATAGAGCCATTGTAAACCAAATGGATGCCATCGGATTAGAATTCCACACATACCAAATGCAGACGGAAAAGCCGCACCGGATCGTAGTGAAAGACTTACATCATAGCACCCTAAATCATGACATTTGCACCGACTTTAAAAAATTGGGCTTTGAGGTTCTTCACATCCATAATCCGAGCTCAAGAGTCAATAGAGATGAAAAACTTAATATTTTCTTCATTAATATTAAACCATGTGCAAAAATTAATGATATCTACCGAGTGAGGACTCTTTGTCGTCAAAAAATAAGGATTGAAAGGATGCGAAAATCCACAGAAATTGCACAATGTCGTCGATGCCAGGATTACGGACACACAGCTAAATATTGCCGCCGCCATCCCAATTGTGCCAGATGTGGTGAAAGTCACCAAACTTCCCAATGCTCACGCCCCAATGACGCAGAGCCTACCTGTGTCCACTGTTCTGGAAACCATACGGCCCGTTACAAAGGATGTCAATGGTACCAGGATTTTCTCCGTCGATCAATGGGGCCTACAAAGAAGGATAATAATACAAACATGATGCGTCCCTCAAATACCCAAGTGCCTTATTCGCTTCCTAGAGACCAGCAACACTTCCCTACCCTGCAGTCTGGTCGCGGCAACAGGACAAATAATACAGCCATGCAGCATCAGCAGTATTTGACTCAACAACAGCGAGCTCAGCATCATCCATCTGTTGGTACTGGAAGAATCACAGGAGTCTCCTATGCTGCAGTAGCTGGAGGCAATTCAAATGCAATACCGAGCAAAGATGGGCCTGCTCAACGTCGTCTTCACAATCTACAAGCACAACAGTTGTCCCAGCAACAAAGTTCATACGAAGTTCAGACATTATTGCAACAGCAACAGAAACAGTTTCAGGAATGGCAACAGCAGCTACAACAACAACAGCAACAGCAGTTTCTTATGTGGCTACAACAACAGCAGCAAGAACAGAAACAGCACAACAGTCAAATCAACCAACGCTTTGAAGAGCTTGAAAAAATAGTTTTTGAAATGGCCAATATAATCAAGAAACTGTCTGGGACTGGACTAAATCCTCAGTCTCAAAGCAACGTTTCTATTTCAAAATGAACTCACTAAAAGTCCTTATCTGGAATGCTAACGGCATTTCAGGAAAAGCGCAAGAAGTTGAGCTCTTCGCGCACAACAATAACATTGACATTCTTCTTCTCACGGAGCTCAGGGTTAACCGAAGGGAAGCTGTAAAAATATATGGATATACCTTTTACCCAGCTTTCAAGCCATCCCGAAATAATAACAGCGTTGGCGGGGCAGCGGTTTTGGTTAGGACCTCTCTTCGTCACTTTCCGCAAAGGGTCATTCAGACACGCAGCATGCAAATGTCTTCAGTAAAAGTAGCCACAGGCCTGGGTGACGTGGAGTTCAGCTCTATTTACTGCCCTCCAAGAGTCAGGATTGAAGAAAGACATTTTATCAATACACTTCGTGCTTGCGGCCAAAGATACCTGGTTGGCGGGGACTGGAATGCGCGACATTGGCTGTGGGGAGACACTTACAACTCACCAAGGGGGCGAGAGCTAGCAGAAGCCATCTCTGCCACTGGCGCTAAGATTCTTGCAACTGGATCACCCACCAGATACCCATACGTGCGCAATCACAGGCCCTCCTGCTTGGACTTTGCATTACATCATGGAATACCTGACCATCGAGCTACAATAACTCAGAGCTGGGATTTGGACTCCGATCATCTGGCTCTAGTCATCAGCATTGCGACAGATGGTGTTAACGTCAATTCTAGCCCTCGCCTAGTCACCAAGCACACCGACTTACTAGCCTTTAGGCAACATTTGGAGAGCTCGATTCAGCTGAACACTCAGTTAAATTCTGGTGAAGATATTGAGATGGCTGTCGATTACTTCACAGAAACTGTTTACAGGGCTGCGGCTGCCTCAACGCCTCCTAATCCTCCGGCAGGCACCACCTATGGGATAGTGCTGACAAGAGAGGCCAGAGAGCTTTTGGCACAAAAACGGAGACTCCGAAGACGCGCAATCCGCACCCAAGACCCCTGGGACCGCATTCTTTGGAACCGAGCTGCTAAGCAATTACGGAATGTCGTAAGAGAACTGCGAAGCAACTTCTTTGAGGAAAGGCTGGCTTCCATGGATTACACTATAGATGCTGGATATTCGCTTTGGAGGTGCACTAAGTCCCTTATGAGACAGCCGTTTAGACAAGTTCCTGTCAGGTGTCCAAGCGGCGAACTTGCCAGAAATGAAGAAGAGCAGGCCAATTCTTTTGCTCACCACTTAGAGGCCAGGTTCACCCATTTCCAATTCGCAACGGAGGAGCAGTGCAGTGAGACCAACGACAGTCTCCAGACCCCACTTCAGATGTCCCTTCCTATCAAACCAGCCAGAGTCGAGGAGATTGCTGATGTCATAAAGACCCTACCGAGGAAGAAGGCTCCTGGCATTGACAGGGTGTGCAACACCACATTGAAGGCCCTGCCTACTCGGGCGCTTCTCTTCATAGCGCTTATCTTTAACGCAATATTTAGGGTACAGGTCTTTCCGAAGCAGTGGAAGATGGCAGGAATACAAATGATCCATAAGCCTGGAAAGCCAGAAGATGACCCTGAGTCGTATCGGCCAATAAGTCTCCTGTCATCCTTATCTAAGGTATGGGAGAGACTCGTTGCAAACCGACTCAATGCTTTTATCAAGGAGTGTCGCATTCTGCCGGATCATCAGTTTGGTTTTCGGGAGGGACACGGCACAGTGGAGCAGGTCCACAGACTGGCAAAGCACATCCTACAGGCTTTTGATGACCTTGAGTACTGCAATGCTGCTTTTTTTGATATGCAGCAAGCATTTGATAGAGTTTGGCATGTTGGTCTTTTAAGCAAGATTAAAAAGCTGTTCCCTGCACCGTACTATGGAGTGCTGCGCTCTTACTTGGAAGAGCGACAGTTTATGGTTAGGGTCAGGAACACCTTTTCGAATCCCTGCTTTATGAGAGCTGGAGTTCCACAGGGCAGCGTTCTTGCACCACTGCTCTACTCAATATATACAGCAGATCTACCCCGCCCCAGTGAGCAACATATGGAGTATCCCAGTAAGGCGCTTCTTGCAACTTATGCGGACGACATTGCTCTGCTCTACAGCTCCAAATGCCGCTTGGAGGCAGCAAGAGGAGTACAAGAATACATCAACTCACTGGCAGCTTGGTGCAAAAGATGGAATTTAAAGATCAATCCACAGAAGACCACCAACCCCTGCTTCACTCTAAAAACATTAATCGACCACACTCCACCAATACAGCTAGAAGGCGTAACTCTTGACCAACCAACGGAGGCAAAATATCTGGGCATCACCCTCGACAAGCGTCTTACTTTTGGTCCCCACTTGAAAGCTACGGCTGGAAGATGTGGCCAAAGGATGCAGCAATTGCGGTGGCTCATCAATCGAAGAAGCACCATGACACTAAGAGCCAAACGAGCTGTCTACGTACACTGTGTCGCCCCGATCTGGCTCTATGGCGTGCAGATTTGGGGAATAGCTGCCAAATCCAACTACAAGCGCATTCAAACCTTGCAGAACCGAGCAATGCGACAAATCACAAACTGCCCCTGGTATGTACGTGGCTCCACTCTTCACCGTGACCTCAAGCTTCATACAGTGGAAGAGCAGATAGGAAGACACACCAGCAGATACAGTGATCGACTGACAAGACACCAAAGTTTACTCGCCAGACGACTTCTCCCAGCCAGGCCTTTGAGGCGATTAAAAAGATTGGGTTTCGCCAAAACAATTGGCCAACTCCCTCAGGCGCCCTCATAACTATCTGAGCTCATCGTAAATCCTTTGCGTTTAGCAACAGGTTAGGTCTTCTTTTTAATATATTAATTGTGTTGGTTATGTCACTAATTTGAATGTACGGATTCCACACTTGTCTAATAAACTTTGTCATTGTTATTGTTAAAAAAAAAAAATTTAATTCTTCAATATTTATTGATTTTACTTATTAAAGTAAGTTAGTCAATAATTTGCATGTTCAAGTTTTGTTAGGCATACACTACAACGAACCCTTAGTGATAACAGGGTATAAAATAGCGCGAAAATCAACAGAATAATAATGTTGAGCGCCAGGATTCTTTAGCTAACCATAAATCACACACACACACACACACACTTACACACAAACACAAGCGAATGTTGCGTTAATTGTTATAAAAAAAAAAAAAATAAAAACATGAAAATTTGCTGGCTAGAGAGCGTGAAAACCGCAGCGCTTTTGCTTGCTCGTCTTTCCGTAGCTTTTCCTATGCGTGACTGTCCGTCTGTCTGTCTGTCCGTCCGTCTGTCTATGTGGAGCATCCTTTGTTGCATCACAGCATCACAGGAAGGACATTGTTTGCTCAACGCCCCAAGCATTGTCAATAAATTGTATGTGCGAGATTTATTGTCTCTGCCGCTAGAGAAATGGCCCAAAACCGGACAATACGCGCTCTCTCTCTCTCTCTCCCTCTCACTCTCTCTCTTTTTATACCCGTTACTTGAAAAATTAGCCAAAGGGTATACATTAGAGTGGGTCAATTTGTATGGAGCAAAAATAAATTTTTTTCGATTTCAAGCGGTTGTCAAAATCGTAATCTAAGACGAATTCTAAGAAGATTTGCCCAAGAAACCATGGGTCTAATGTCAAAATCGAGCTTCCGATTTTTAGCGTGAAATATGGGAAATCGTATGAAAAGTCAAAAATTATCCTAATTTCTCGTTAAAAATCGGAAGCTCGATTTTGACTTTAGACCCATGGTTTCTTGGGCAAATCTTCTTAGAATTCGTCTTAGATTACGATTTTGACAACCGCTTGAAATCGAAAAAATTGACCCACTCTAGTATACATATTGTATTCGTTGCAATGTTTGTAACAGGCAGAAGGAAGCATCTGCAGGCGCATAAAGTGTATATATTCTTCTCTATGTCCGTCTGTCCGCTCGTTTGTCTATCCGTCCGTCTTTTAGCTATTCCGTTATCCACTTTTATTAGCTATCATCTTACTAAATCTGAACAAAATCGGACAAATAGAACGGTAGTAATGGCTGTTTTAAGTCTTTAAGCAATGCAGGCACCTAAAAGTATGCTATACAATTTTTTATTTTATTTTTTTAAATAAGTATCGAGTATGCTATAGTGATTAACTTGACTTTTGATCGGTAGTAATGGCTGTTTTAAGTTTTTAAGCAATGTAAGCGCCTAAAAGTATGCTATAAAATTTTTATTTTATTTTTTTGAATAAGTAACGAGTATGCTACAGACGCTAACTCGACTCTAGCCTTCCCCGCTTGTGCTCTCTCTATGTATCGCTCTCTTTTGTTTGGCAACAATATCCAATTAGAGAAAACGAGTGAGAGAGAGACCGATTAATGAGCAGGATAAAAAAAGCAACTCACCTTATCACAGACATTTTTGGCTTAAATATAAACAAATTGGATTCACAAAGCGTCTAAAGAAAACAAAATGAAGCGAATCAAAGTAAAGAGACAAATGAATTGAATCGAATCGAATCGAATGGAAATGAAAAAGAGCATCTGCAAATATTGAATGAATATGGCACAAAATATACGACTAACAATGTTAATTAAAAGAATCGTTAAAAAAAAACGAATACAATGAATTGAAATAAATCGACAAAAAAAAAAAGAAGGAAATTAAACGAAATAAACGGAAATCAAAATAATCAACATGCATTTTAATAAACAAGCGAATGAAAAGGATAACAACAAAACGACACGAAAACAATCAACAAAAGAAACAAGAAAATTAAAATGTGATTCGACAAAAATTTTATTATATTAAAAAATATGAAATGTCTGAAACGGGGCAACAAAATTAATACAAGAGTCTTGTATTTACATTGAAAATTTCAATATGTTTTCATATTTCTTTAAAAACACACCAGAAAATGCAATAAAATTCGATTCAGCTAAAAAAAATTACCATATAAATTGAAAAACTAAACAGAAAGACAAATGAATTAAAATGAAAATGCTGAAAATAAATCGCAAATGAAAATAGATGAATTGAATCAAAATATAGTATTATTATTCAAATATAAATGGCTATGGAAATATTTCAATCGAAATAAAAAACATGTCAAATATTGGCAATTTTTGGTAGCTGTAGAAATTATGGAATATCATGAATAAATTTCAAATAAATGGCAATCATATTCTAATTACCCAAAAAAGCAAATTAAGATAACAACAAAAATACAACGTGCCCAGGGGAATTACAGATGAGTTGACAGGTGTGTGTGTGTGTGTGTGTGTGTGTGTGTGTGTGTGTGTGTGTGTGTGTGTGTGTGTGTGTGTGTGTGTGTGTGTGTGTGTGTGTGTGTGTGTGTGTGTGTGTGTGTGTGTGTGTCGAGTTCCCGACTACAGCATACCCGTTACGTACTTAAATAAATATTTAAAAAATTGTATTGCATACTTTTAGGCGCTTGCATTGCTTAAAGACTAAAAACAGCCATAACCACCATACCATTTGTGCGATCTTCTTACAATTCAGTAGGATGCTAACTAATAATAGTAGTTAACGTTAACTAGCAGAAAAACATACGAATATCTTACAAATGCTAGGAAAATGTTCAAGTTTAAGGTACTTGGCTATATGTTTATAGTGTGGCATAACACATTAGTTAAAGGCAATCAAATGCTTAAGTTAAGGGCAATTTTTGTCACTAAATAGATTTGTGTGTGTTTGAGTTGCCTTCGAATTTCGAGAATTGCAATAGACATCGAAGCTTCTGCCTCGAGTTTTGGCTTCGAGTTGTCGCACAAACTTGTTCAACATGAAAGCGACAAGCTGGGAAATAAGCTAAAACACACACACACACACACACACACACACACACACTCAGCCTAATGATGCTAACAGACAAGACTGGCAATGAATTCCATGCACTATGGTAAGAAGTTCGATATTTACATTTGCAATTTTTGTGATTTTCAAATCTGAATAAATTGTTTAAAATAAAAACTTATTTTATAAAAAAAACCTAAACTTTCAAAAGTAGAAGAAAAAAAACTTTACTTTAAAAATTTCCTTTGCCAAACAAAAAATTGGGCATTTATCCCACAGTGCAATGGACTTGACGGAGGAAGGGAGACAGACAGATACGTAAATAGCGAGGGAAAGAGAGAAAAGTTGAGAGTGAAGGGAGAGTAGGCTCATTAACTTCGCATTGTATGCCGAACGAATGTGTCGCACACCATATTCCTTTCCTCCTCCACACGTGTGTGTGTGTGTGTGTGCTTGGACCCTGCGGTACGGCTGATGTTGAGACAACACCCGGTTCTAGCCTCGGAATGCATCACTAGTAGCTAGCACAGTAGTTAGCTTCATCCCATCTACCTAGTCCTAGCGATGTTTCAAGCCCCTTTGGAGCTAGGCGAGTCGTAAGCTAAGGGTAATGCAGCGCCGTACCGTTCACTACCGTTCGGTACCGCTCGCTTCGGCGGGCATGTAGTGCAATAATTCGTTAGAAAAACACACTTGTTGGTGCAGAACGTCATTCCTTATCGCTGTCGCTAGGCGAGTCGTTAGCTAAGGGCTATGCAGCGCCGTACCGTTCACTACCGTTCGGTACCGCTCGCTTCGGCGGGCATGTAGTGCAATAATTCGTTAGAAAAACACACTTGTTGGTGCTGAACGTCATTCCTTGTCGTTTTCGCTAGGCGAGTCGTTAGCTAAGGGTAATGCAGCGCCGAGCCGTTCGGTACCGCTCGGTACCGCTCGCTTCAGCAGACATGTAGTGCAATAATTCATTAGAAAAACACCAATGTTGGTGCCGAACGTCATTCCTTATCGCTGTCGCTAGGGGAGTCGTTAGCTAAGGGCAATGCAGCGCCGTACCGTTTACTACTTTTCGGTACCGCTCGCTTCAGCAGACATGTAGTGCAATTCTACGTCATTCCTAGTACCCTTCAGCAATTCCTTAGGCAATTCCCTAGGTGTGTCGCCAGTCAGCCGAACCACACGGTACACAGACTTTCAATTGCGTTACAAATACTCTTAGCCAAGTTTGTTTCTAGTTTTTGCCCATATGAAGATATGTACATAGTTTGCTTTTTTTTCTGTGTCTGTTTTCTGTTTCTGTGATTTGATTTGCCGCCCGTTTTGGGCCAAAAATGCAGCAAAGTTTTCGCCCATCACAGTAACAGTAAATCCAAAAGAGAAACAGCAAAAGCAAAAGCAAAAGCGAAAGCAAAACAAACTTTACTAATTAGAAATAATGCCGCCACATAGTGCGATGCTTAAACGCAGTGTAATATACATAAGGCTTGAGTACTTTGATCCTGTGGATAAAGTAGTTAACATCTCCCCAACAACACTACCTTCTCTAACTCTCTCTCTCTCCCTCTCTCTGTCTCTTTCACTTTTGCACAACATGGTGACAAAAATTACAATACAAAAAATACAAATTTTGGCAAAAGTTAAACAAGAGAAAATAAATTTATAATAGAAAAAAAAAAGTGATGAATTTTAATCGAAATATTTTTTAAAAAAATTCAGCTTACATAAAATAAAAATAAAAAACAATTCTATTTAATTCAAATTAAATTTTTTTCAATGATTTAAAAAGATTTTAGTTGAGAATCTAAGTAAAAAACATAATTTACAAATCAAAATTTGAACATTTATTTCAAGAATCAAAGTCCTAGACGCATTTTTTTGACGAATGGCCCTAAAATGAATTATTTCTATGATTTTCTTACCTATTTACTTTTTAAAATTTTATTTGATTTTACATATTAACAAAATATTAATATTATATAATTATAAAACAAATTTTTTCAATTATTTTTCTAAATTTTTACTTTTGAAAGTTTTAAATATACATATGGGCATTTCCACAGAAGGTCCACCTAGCTCAAAAACGTAAAATTGATCAAAAACTCACATCTAGTGAAATTTCCTACCAAAAATGTATTCAAGTTATTTATTTAAGCAATATACGCTAAAAGAAATTTAATAGGATGAACATATAGATACGACACTGGAATAAATTCACTTTTTCTATTTATATTTTTGCCCATTTTCTTAAAAATTGACTTCCGAAATGGACCGTTTTATTGTAAGATTGTAACATGAACCATTTTAAAATATAGAAATATATTGAATGTTTAATTTAAAACAAGTTTTACAAGCTGTTTTCGATATATCAAATAAAATATAATGAACAAATTCTTGGAACAAACTAGGTGGAAATCTTGTCACGTTCGCGATGTCGCGTTAAAAATCACCAAACAAACTTGTAAAATAAATAAAATTATTGTATATTGATAATATAATTTTTTTATGGCTTTGAAGTATATCCTTCCCAATTACTCGCCACATTTCGTTTCAAAATCAAGTCAAAAACAACTTCCATTTTTGTCGCGTTCGCGATGCATTGTTTTCTATAAATAATTCGAAAACGACAAGTCCTCAAAGCTTGTTTTTTATAATAATAATACTTCTGATAAAATGCATTGAACACGTAAATAAACATTTTTGACAATGTTAATTTTTGACATTTTTTCTCAATTAAAGACGTACAAATGTCGCGTTCGCGATCCTGGAAATACTCGTATACTTCAGTTTGATGTATTGAAATGCATGTAAAATTTACAAAACATCTGAGTTAATTTCGTATTTGAAATACTAGAAAAGAGAATTCATTTTATAGCAAATGAATTTCTAGCAAATTGTCATAATGTTTTCGACAGTTTTGTCGGCTGCTAGCGAATTTCCATTTCCCCATTTCCATTTGCCTGCGAAAATGCAGATAGTAGATTTTGTGAATTTTCCGCGTTGAATTTGAAATTTTTTTTTTTTTTTTTTTTTTTTTTTGGTGGAATTGCATGGAACGTAATGCGGCAAGTGCAGGCGCCTGCATCATCATCATAGCCAAGTAGCAAAGAGAGAGAGAGAGGGAGAGAGAGAGGGAGAGAGAGAAAGCGCGTGAAAATAATACGCATAGAGCAGGCAGTAAATCACGAGGCCCAAAATGCAATTAGACCAGAGCTTGCAAATAACAGTCGACCGTTTTTTGTTGTTCAAAAATAACTGTTATTTACTGACTCTTTGCTTAAGTGTCATAAATGAACCGTTCACACAGTTTTTGAACAAATCGGTCATTCTCAAACCACAATCAATTTTTAAAAAGCAAAGGGCTCGGGTTGTAAACTGTCAATTTAAAATTGAGCGAATTAAATAAAAGTACCGTATGCGGCGTTAAACTTGCAGGATCGCACTCAACAAATTTAAAACGGCATTTAAATGCAAAACATGCTGAATTAGTGGGAGAAGTTGAGAGCAACGATTACATTGAAGTGGAACCCAAGAAGCTTAACACAGAATAAATAATTATAATATATGTATGTGAATTTATTATGTTTACAGGGCGTAAATAGGGTATTCATACTATTCTTGGGGGCAAGATGCCACTAATTATGGGTATACTTTTCAAAATTTTAAGAAGTATAACATAAAATAACGTGGAACATAAGAAAAAAATGAATGACCGTTTGAACTGAGCTTTTCATTTTTTGTTCACCTAGTAACTCTCATATTTTGAGTACTCAATCGGTTTTTCTCAAAAATTTGTTATTCAACCGAAAAGAAAAAAAGAAAAACCGAATTGATCTGCTCAGACAAAGAGCAAGCGTGTGTGTTTTTTTCGGTTATTTTCGTGAGTAGATCGCAAAAAAAAAAACGGTCGACTGTTATTTGCAAGCTCTGAATTAGACGCATTAGCGTGAACGGAAAGAGCTAGAAGAACACCATGTATGTAGGTGTGGTTTGTGGCCAAGGGAAAGGGCAAGGTAAAGAGAGTAGCTGGGAGAAAGTGGGGAAAGTGGAAGTTGCGATAGCCACACAAGGTACCAAGGTACCCCAAAAAAGCACAAGCACATTTAGGCCACATTTAGAGTCAAATGTTATGCATAAATTGGCCGAAAATAAAAGCAAAAGAATTCCATCTGAGGTTTAATTAAATCACACAAATGTCAATCAGCAGCAAGAAAAATCGAGCAAGAAAATGTGAACGAGGGCGGAAAAGCTGAAAAAAAATCTGGAGGGAAGTTTAAGTAGAGAAGGCAAAGAAACAAAGAACAAAAAAGCAAAATAGGCAGCCACAAATAACAACGTCTAATTAGTTGCCAAAATAATAATAAAATACCACAAGGCAAACCAATAAGAAAACTCTGGCTAGAAGCTGCACGACATTTAGCTACCCTGTAGAAGAAAAGCTAGTGCTTTGTTTTATGATCGAGAAACCAAAATTTCGACTATAGCATAACCGTTACTTATTTAAAAAAAATAAAACAAATTTCATTGCATACTTCTAGGCACGCACATTGCTTAAAAACTTAAAACGGCCATTACTACCGTTCTATTTGTCTGATTTTGTTGCGATTAAGTTGGATGATAGCTAGTATAAGTGGATAACGGAATTTCTTAAAGTCGAACGGACAGACAGATTTAAATAAAATATACAAATTAAAAAAAAAAAAAAAAAAGTTACTAGCGGCTTTTGGCGATTTCAACGAATACATTATACGCCTTTAATTATTTTTTAAGTAACGCCTATAAAAATCTGGGTTTATCAATTGATCATTATTAAATCTTTGTACATTTTAATGAAATTTTTGATTTGTACATCTTCAAAATAAGTGTGAATATATAAAAAAAATAATCCATGAAACTTTTGCACATTAAAAGTTTGCAACGCAGCAGAAATAATATGATTTAAATGTAATTTCTAAAAATGTACAGGGTATTTGAAATGAAAGCAACAGATTATTGTTAGCTATTTGCAGTTTGCGCGCAAATTGAAAAATTCTACGCCAAAGCCAAATGGAAAGCAATCAAATTACGACGCCAACAGCGAGGAACAAAGAACAAAGAGAGAGGGGAAGAGAGAATGCGAAAGGAATGGGGGGGGGGGAGGAATTTGCGAGCCAGCATCAAATATTTATGTCACACGCAGAGAGAGTGAGAGAGAGAGAGCAAGAGAGAGAGAGAGCCTAAAATCGAAATCGAAATCGAAATCAAAATACGCATTGTCAAAGGGAAGAAGAGAGGGAGGAAGGAAGGAGAGATTTTTGGTTGCCAGTGGCTGCGTTTAGTCAGCCTGCAAATTAGCTGACCAATTGCCAATGACAATGCCAACAACAACAACAACAACAGCAGCAACAACAGCAACAATAGTAATAATAATACACCATGGGAGGCGTTTCAATTGTTCAGTGCCCCCAAAATGACCGCCAGCTGCCTGTATAATGACCATGTGATGTGATGTGTTGTGATGTGTTGTTGTGTCCAGCGGCTCCATCAGCACCAGACCATGAAACGACCAAACAGACAGGCGGACAAGCGGACAAACAGACGGAGCCAAATCAGTAGAGTTTTCTTTAAAGTTGGCCTTGGGTTATCAGAAAACATATGTACGTACATATGCTCGTGATAGCAAGTAGAATTCTGCATGAATGAGCTAAAACAAAGTTCGAATTCATTCATGTTCGAAGGGAATTGAATGAAGTCGAATGCGAAGTCGAACGATTTGGATTGAGTTTGTGCGTTCGTGTCAGACTCAGTTGACAACGTTCAAACGGAATGACACGAAGTGAATGAGTGAGAAGGCTACTTTGTTTTGAGTTAATTCAAGTTTGTTACGAATTTGGATTTAATTAGACCCCGTACTTTAAAAAAGTAAAGTAAAAAGAAAGGAACAATCAGTTGAAAATCAAGACTTAGTATGGAAAACTTTTTTGATGTTTGAGATATTTTAACCATACTGACAGAATATGCATATAAGATGGTCCCATACATACTGATCAAATTTGATTGAAATCGGACGACTGTATCATATAGCTGCCATAGGAACGATCAGTCCAAAATAAAGTTTTAGTACGAAAAACTTGTTTGTTGTTCGAGACATTTTAGCCAAACTGACAGAATAGGCATATGGCATAATCCTATACATCCTGACCAAATTTGGTTAACATCGGACCACTATATCATATAGCTGCCATAGGAACGATTGATCGAAAATACAGACTTAGTATGCAATTTTTTTAGTTTCTTAAACGAATTCATAGATTGGGAATATTCTATGTCTTCTACATTTTGATCGCCCCTTTGTTGGGCTATATTAAAATTTGTCGCAATTATTATTATTTTATTTTAAGCAGTGTTTGCTTTTCCATAGTAAGTACGGGGTCTCCGACAGTCAAGTATGCTCGATTGTAGCACCGTCGACTAGTTTTCATATTTTCTTTTTCGCATGAATTCTTATATTTAATTCTTATTATTAATAAGTTTGAATCCAAAAACATTCATATTCCTTTGCGACCGACCAGGAGGAAAATTGAAACAAAGTAAAAAAATAACAATTATAATTACGAATCATTCGATTTAATTCGGCCATTTCAAGTTCATTATTTTCAATCGAACTCATTTCGATAAGGAGCTGTCACTTTAGCACAGCGTTGGGCACGCAGTGGCTCCGGGAGCAGCGGCTGCTCCCAACTTGGCTAGACTCTAACAGGGCTGTTGTTGTTGATGTTGTTGTAGTGCTCCTGAATTCAGATTTTGTGCCCACCGCTGCTTTAGAACTAAACGTCCCTCACACTCAAACGATTTCAATTCAAAGTGTGCCTCGCACTCACTTAATTCGACATCGTTCGAGTTAATTCGTTTGAGCTCAAATTTTAAGTGAATACATGCAGATAGCAAGGTTATCGTTTTGTCTGCTTTCTTTTCAGCTTCGGCTTTTTTGCAAGTTTTGCAATGTTGTCCTCTTTTCTGCTGTATCGATAATTTTCAATCTTCTGCTGTTAACTCAAATGGTACTGCTCTTCATTCTCTGCTGTTATTCGGCTGTTGATCTGCTTATAATCTACTGTTAATGTACGCTGTTAATCTGTTGTTGCTCTGCTGTTGTTGTTCTGCTGTTGTTGCTCTGCTGTTGTTGTTCTGCTGTAAATCTGCTGTATATATTCAAATTGAATTCAATATATAAAATAATATAAAATTTAAGCCCTTTTAGCTCTATCCGTCTAAACAAAGAACAAAGTATGTTGCCTATTAAAATAAATATAATTAATACAAAATCATTCTTCAAAAATTTAACTTGAAATAAAACCATTTTAGGTATTTTTAAGTTTCACTAAACTCTGAATATTATAATTATTTTCTATGTGAATGTATTTATTTATGTGCCTGGTACTTAATTATTTAAATTAAACAAGATTTGCACAATTCAATAGATTTTCTACAAGTAATATATTTGAATTTTATACAAATTATATTCTAATCGAATTTTTAATTTAATTTAAGCTGTATTTCTTCTATATAATTCAC
Organism: Drosophila subquinaria; assembly: GCA_037043405.1. NCBI lineage: Eukaryota > Metazoa > Arthropoda > Insecta > Diptera > Drosophilidae > Drosophila > Drosophila subquinaria. The sequence continues at coordinate 42,162 of JBAMBL010000683.1, forward strand.
TGAATATAAACGTTTTAACATTAATTTCATCTTCAATTTGGTTTTGTGTAAAATAGATTTCACTTTGTGCTTACGGTTAAACAAATTCACTAAGCACACAGCGATTTCCAATATGCAACCCAAAACCAAAACGGGTAAAATCATTAGTTTAGTCGCAAAAAAAACACAGGCAAACAGACTGAGAAACTGAGACTGTTGTGTGTGTGTTTGAGTGATTGGCAAACTTGTAAAATAATGTAAAACGCAGTGTTAAATGTATTGCCTATGTCGTGGGATAGGATCTCTCAATTCTGCCAGCGCCGCAGTCGAAACACGTGCAGAGAGAGAGAGAGAAAACGCAAGAATTCTATAAATAGCACATTCGGTGGCTTGCTCTCTTATGATGCGCCCCTTCGGTTTCTTGTGCTCTCACGAAGCATCTGATCTGCTGCTGCTCTCTGCTCTCAGTCGCTGCGCTGCGTTCAGTGAGAGAGCGCTAGAATTTTATCATGCACTGCAACTGATGCTTTGCTCTCTTGACGTCGCCAACTGCAACGATGCGACAGTTCGAATCTGCATTAATTTCATTTTCTCAGTGTAAAGCATTAAAACGTTTCGTTGACTTCGTGTTTAAAGTTTCGATTTGTTGCACTTTAATATGACTTAAATGCAAAAAAGCGAGGAAAATTGGTTGCCAGCCAGTCTCAATACGCTTCAATGCTTGCCATGGGAATATTTGATAAGGGGCAGGTGGAAGAGTGCAAGAGAGAAAGGTAAAGAGAGAGAAGGGGAAGAGAAAAATGCGCTTTGTTGTGGCCAAATGCAAATTCAAGTGCGCGCATAAATCCAAAAGTCCACTACAAAAATGAAAAACGAGCCAGGTTGCCAATGTGAGTGAGGGGGAGAGCACGACAGCGAGAGAGAGTGAGAGAGACTGAAACTGGGGACAGTGGCAATGACTGCACTTTGTGGCTTATTTGCTGCATAAAAAGCAGTCACAACAACAACAATAACAACATACATATATTTTGCATGCGTTTGTTTTTTTTGTTTATTTGTATTTATTTTATTTTTTATTTTCATTTTCATTTATTTATTTTTATTTATTGCGTGGCTGCAACTGAAGTTGAAATTGTAAAAAGTTGTGGCATCATTTTTATTTTTTTGGCAAAGGCTTTGAGTCCAGTGCAGACAGTGCAATTTGTTGTAATTACATTTTATATATTGCCCGAAACGCTTTCATCATCTTCTGCATCATTAGAGAGAGACGCTGCTGGCGGCTTACAACTTGCCCCACACACCCCCTTATACCTTTCTACCCTTAAGCCCACACCCTGCACCAGATGGTGTCCAAACTTACACAATCGAACATGGCAGCGAAACGTTTTACTGCTTTACACTGAAAAAATTAAATGAATGCAGATTCGAACTGTCGCTTCGTTACAGTTGGCGACGTAAAGAGAGCAAAGCATCAGTTGCAGTGCATGATAAAAGTCTAGCGCGCTCTCTTTGAACGCAGCGCAGCGACTGAGAGCAGAGAGCAGCAGCCGATCAGATGCTTCGTGAGAGCACAAGCCGCCGAGTGGGCTTTAAATAGAACACGCGTCTCTCTCTGCACGTGTGCCGACTGCGGCGCTGGCAGAATTATGAGATCCCATCCCGTCACTGTCCACTGTCCTACACCACACACACACACACACATCACACACACCCCACTGTACACCATACACACTGGTCATATACCCGGCATATTTATTTTGACAACATTTAAAGTTAAATGTACTCGCATTTTGAACCTATTTCATGTACATTTTGGCAACAATGGAAAGGTCGTTTAAATTCCGTTTGAATGATACAAAACTTTCCTTAACCCATTAAGTACCCATTGCAAATTTTGAATTCTTGTTAAGGTCTATTTAAAAAAACATTTTTCCTCGATTTAAAAAAAAAAATTTTGGATGCAAAAAAATTCTTCAAACAATTCTTATAGTGACTGCAAAAATGATTTCTAAAAACCCTTCGCTAGTATTTTTTGAAATTTTTTAAAACTGCAAAAAAAGCCACTTTTTGTATGAAAAGAAGGAAAATAAATTATAAAAAATACTAGCTCAGGTTTTCCTTACTTAAACATGGCAAATTCAAGTACAAACAATCTTAAGGCCTGACTGATTTCAGAATTTGCAAAACTACGAACAAAAATCGTATTTTAAGTGGCCTTTTCGCAATTTCGGAAATCTTTAAAAAAAATCAATCGGGAATACTTAAAGTACGCTTTGGAATTTTTTAAAGTCACTAAAAGATCGAATCATACACAAAAATCTTGAACTTGTTTCTAGTACAAAATATTATCATATTTAAGTTCGTTTCAATCTTGACAAATACTCATTTAATTACGTATTTAATTTGGAAAAAATTACTCAATTAAATATCATATAATAATAATATTCTTTTGTTTTAAGAGTTGCTAATTTTATATACAAACTTTTTGCGGCTAGAACCAGTTGAGAATTCTAAGACAAATAAAACATAAACAGATCTTTTCATGCTGAGTGCAAGAAAATTGGTGCACAACAATTTCAAAAATTGCAAGAACAAAGTGTAAATTCGGAAATACTTGATTCAAGTACGGCATACATTTTTTTGAGTGTATATACATATATACATATGTATGTATATATTTGTATGTGCAGCAACCAGCGGCAACTAATGAGACTCGGTAAATGTGCATTTGCAATAAACAAAAAAACAAAACAAAACAAAACAAAAACCAAAGGCAAATTAAAAATTGCTTGAACAACAACAAATTGCTAAAAGCCACAACAGCAACAACAACAACAGCAACAACAATAACAGCTGCAAATGCAACGGCAATTGCATTTTGAAGTTGCCGTCTCAAGTGGCAAAGGCATCCCGAACATCCCGAACATTTCAACTCAACGCAACACAACTCAGCGAGTCGCCAGCAACTTTAGCTTCTCATTCACAATGACTAATGGATTGAAGCTTCTCCTCTGCTATGGCAGCTTTGCTAGCTACACAGAGCGAAACAAGTCGAGTTCCCGACTATAACTTAATTAAATATAAAAAATATATATATAAAAAAATTTTATTGCATACTTTTAGGCATTCACTTAAAACAGCCATTACTGCCGTTATATTTGTCCGATCTTGTTAAGATTTGGTAGAATGATAGCTAATAATAGTAGCTAATGTTAATTATCTCGAACAGACGGACAGACAGACGAACATGGCTTAAACGACTCGTTTATATACAATTTATGCGTAGTTGGCTTACAAATTTGTTATTGTATTATCTATTTTTGTAATTCATACTAACTCAAATGTTTCTCTCAGTGTTCGCCTGTGTTGCACGCCACACAGCATGACTTTGACTGCGGCTCCCCAGCCAGCAAAACTCTTTAAGCCACAAAATCAAATTAGAACTCACTTTAAAATGTGCTCGACAATACAATGCAATACAAAATTCTCTATCCATTTAATTTAAACGCACAATTTAATTGTGTTTCTCTCTCTCTCTCTCTCTCTCTCTCTCTCTCTCATTCCCTGAAGCAATTGCAATCGAACACTTTCAGCGCATAATTAGTTTTGAAACTGAGCCCATTTCATTCTCAATCCCATCGGCAAATTATCAGCTTATAAATAGTTATGCAATTTAATTAATTACAATACATTTCATTGCATCAAATATCAATTGTGCTGGAATTGGAACTGGAAAACAAACATACTATATATTTTTTAAAGTGTCTTCAACTAATTTAGTTCCATAGAAAACTTAAAAAACTTTCAAACTTCAAATCTATACACTCAGATCAACATTTATTCGTACTAACTTTTTTTTACTTTAACACCTATGTACAGTGGCTCACAGCTTATTTCAACCAGCAAAAAAAGCAAATTTACTCAAAAGCTTCAATTACAACTAACTAAAATACAAACCTAATAAATAGTATTTACAGAAAACTAATATTATATCAACTCATTATTTGAAAATATTGAAAATATTCGAAAATATTTGAGTTTTCGTAAAAATCCACTTTTTCAACTTTTACCCTCGATTTTATACAAAAAATGTTGGGATGCAAAAAAATTCTTCAAAGAATTTAAATAGTGTCTGCAAAAAAAAAATTTTCTAAAATATTTTTGCTAGTATTTTTTATAATTTTTTGAAAATCCTGAAAATGGTTATTTTAGCCACTTTTTCCTCCATTTCATACAAAAAGTAGCTTAAGGAACACTTTTCAAAAAATTATATAAAATACTAGCAAAGATATCTTTGAAAATTTGTTTTTTGCAATCACTCTTAGAATTGTTTGAAGAATTTTTTTTGCTTCAGAATATTATTTATAAAAAATCGAGGAAAAAGAAGAAAAAAAAACACTTTTACAAAAGCTCTAAATTTTCCATGGGTACTTAATGGGTTAAATAAATTTTTGTGTCATTCAAACAGAAATTAAATAAGAGGATTATTTTAAAAAATCTGCATTGTCTTTCGTGTTAAAAGTATATTTTTTTTTGAATAACTTCATCCACATAAACTTATTTCCCTGGGGTAATTTTGATTAAAAAAAATAAAAATTATAAATAATTATTAATATTGATGTTAATAGATAAATCAAAAATAATGATTAAATTTTATACTTTTCTTTTGATTATTTTTAAGTTAATTAGGATATCATCTTGCTGATAACCAAATTTACACAAGTTGAAAATTTTGAATGTTTATCTTGACTCAAGATTCTTGAGTATTCACAAAGATATTCTAAAAAGACTTTTATAAACAATTTCAAATTATAAGAGTCTTTAAAGAGTTAAATGTTTTTAATTCAAAAATTGTAGTTATTTGAGATTCTTATTTTTATTCCTCACAAATAAAAGTCTTTCAAGAGGAAAAATCCCTGCAGTTCCTAGGGGAGTTCCATGCCAGTTTCATGCACTCATTGGCAGCGATTATGCAAATGCCAAAGACAGAAAGCGCGAGGAAGAGATCAAAACACTGAGAGACAGTCAAAGAGAGACAAAAACAGAGAGGAAGAGGAAGAGAGAGAGAGAGAGAGTTTTAACGTACGAAATACTTGAATATTTGCCTCTGTGTAAAGTTTACATGCCAAAAGTTATAAATATAAATTAAGCAAATGCGTTGCATAAATTCTTGTTGTTGTTCCGCTTGCTTAGGTGTGTGTGTGTGTGTGTTAGCGACAAAGTGGCTGCAAAATACCGAGCGACAACTACAAGACACAACAGCAGCAAGAGCAACTTCAGCAGCAAATGAAAACACACCCAGTAGGAACAAAATGCATGCTGCAGGCACTGCTTCAGGGCGTAACCCGACTCGTAACTTTGAATAAAAAAAATATGTTTCTGTTTTGCATCTAATTAAAGTAAAACTATTTAAGAGCACGTCTCTAAACTTTCAAGTCGATCCAAACAAAATTTACTGAGAAGAATTCGAACTTAAAATTAAACATTTTTTTTCTCGAAATGACATTTTCAAAGTCGCGACGTTGACCAAAATCACTCGAAAACTACTGAATGCTCTTTTTTAAACTTGAAAAGCCTATTTAATAAATAAAAATGTCGAGTTCGATTGCACGATGTTTTATGGTGGTACTTTTATTTGATTCTATATACGAATGTCGAAAAACATTACTCAGAATACGAAAATGCGGATAAAAAATTAGGAATCTAAAATTAGGAACCCAGAAATTAAAAATCCAAAATTACGAATCCAAAATTAGGAATACAGTTATTAGGAGTCCAAAATTAAGAAGACAAAAATTGGGAAAACAAAAATGAGGAAAACCAAAATGAGGAAAACAAAAATGAGGAAAACATAAATTGGGAAAAGACGAAATCAAAAATATTTTATTAAAAATAGCGCCATTTTTAATAAAATATTTTTGATTTCGGCTTTTTTTTATTAGAAAAAAGACAACATTTGCATAACCATTTTTTTTTTAAATCTGGACTTCGATTTTAATAAGATATATGTACATATATGTATGCTGTGTGCCACCTTATATATTTTTCAATTTTTTTCAACAATCCTAATTTTTGTACTCTGAATATTTTTCTTAGTTTATATTCCTAATTTATCAGGGGTGCCACAGAAATCGCTTTCGCTTGAATTTCACCTAAATTTGTATGATTTCTGTGGCAGACCTGTATGATTCCAAATTTTTTCTTCCCAATTCTGAATTCCTAAAATTTTATTCTTGGTTTATTTTTTTCTTTTTAAAAATTTCTTAAAAAAATTTCGGCATTTTGGACACGACTGAACTAAATGCATAGAGAAAATCATGTGGTTGAAGTTTCCTACTGGGTATACGGTCTCATAACAACTAGCAAATGCAGGCAATTTATTATAATCATGTGTGTGTGTGTGTGTGTGTGTGTGTATTGTTACCACAATATTTGCATATCATATTGTATGCGATAAACACACGCGACATGCCGAGCAGACAGAGTTGCAATTAAGTTAGACGCCACCGAGTTGCAGTCTACTCAGGTTGTGTTTAAGTGTGTGTGTGTGTGTGTGCGTGTGTGTGTGTGTGTGTGTGTGTGTGTTGCATGATACTAAACAAATGATGCAACTACAATTGGGTGCAACAAAACAAACAAACAAGCAACAAAGTCGTCAGTTAGTCGTCAGTCGTCTGCCACCTGAAACTGCAATTGCAACTGAAACAAAGTCAATCAGTCAACAGAGGCGATGACAACAACAACAACAACAACAACAGCATTTGAAACATCAGCAGCAGCAGCGTCCGGACAAGTTGACAGACATTTGTCTCATGTCTTTGCCTCAGTTAAATATGCACAGCCCTGCAGTACGGCTGCTGTTGAGGCATTAACCAGCTTATCAGCTTATCAGTCGCTAGCCAAGTCGTTAGCTTTAGTTAATCAAGAGAATCCAAAAAAGAAGAAGGCAACGAAGATTCACAAAGTTCGATTTCACTTAAGTTTGCACAAAACCTGTTTAAATAAAATATACAAATTTATATTAAAAAAAAATAATAAAAAATTAAAAATTAAATTGGTAAAAATACTTTTAATTTTAAGCCTGCATATTTTACTAACTCCTATCAACTTGCGACGTGTCCATATACCTCGAACCTAACGATATTTCAGGCCCCTTTGCAGCTAGACAAATCGTTAGGTAGGTGTGATAGTATTTTTTTTTTTTTTTTTTTTTTTTTTGCGTAAAAAAATTTTGTATATTTTATTTAAACAGGTTTTCTGCTACCTTTAGTGGCAACTTAATCTAGTTTTACATTTAAGGGAAGGAACAATTAATCACAGGTGAAACATATGTACATATGTATATAGAATTATATTATTTACAGATTATTATTTACAAGTCAATGAAGAAATCTAGTAGGGAGATCCAATGGATGGCACCTTTTGAAGGTGTGATAGTATAGTGGAAAAATAGGTTAAAATATCGCCATGTTTATTTCAAGTGCCCATTAAAAATTCCTTAGGCAATTCCCTAGGTTTGTCGCTAGTCAACCGTACTGCAGGGCTGGTATTGAGCACACACATACATGCATATGTATACACAGACAAGGACATTCATGTGAAGTGACAATATGCATTGCCTACTTTTAGGCAGGCAATTGAACTGCAGCAAGAATGAATCAAGATTAGGCCAAAATGTGCCAGATAGACAGCTAATGAAACGGAGACAGACTGAGAGAGAGAGAGAGAGAGAGAGAGAGAGAGAGGCAAATACGGAGAAAAATGAGTATTTAGAACTTGAGGCAAACTTTTACCCAAATTTGTTTTGTGCCAAACTCTTGAGCTGAAACAGAATTCAGTCATCAAATGTTTTGTGGGCTAATCGCTTATCTCTCTCTCTCTCTCTCTCCTCTCTCTCTCTCTCTCTCGCTCTCCCTCTCTCAGTTGCGCATTGAATGATTGAATATTGATTAATCAGTTTTGTCCTGTCACGCTTATCGTGCAGTTAAATCTATATGTATATAAGGGTGGGTCAATTTTATTTCACTACCAAGCGGCTGTCAATATCGCAATCTACGACGAATTATAAGAAGATTTTCACTTAACAATATTTTAAGAAATTTAAAAAATTTTTAAAATGTAAAAATAAAATAAATATATAAAATTTTATTTTTAAAATTTTTTTTTTACATACAAAATTTTTACTATATTATCAGGGGTGCCACAGAAATCACTTTCGCTTGAATTTGACTTGAATTTGTATAAAATGTATGTGAAATTTAAGCGATAGCGATTCCTGTGGCACCCCTGTCTATGTATTTTGTGCGTATTTTTTCTGTTAGGTGAGATATCGGGCTGAAACTTGAACTATATATTCTTAATATTTCAAAGCATTTTTGGAAAAAAAAATTAGAGTGGGCGTGGCACTTAAAGGGCGTCAATTGACGGTTAAGTGCAAATTAATGACAATTTTTGTAATTTTATATTTAACAAATGTTCTTTTTAATTTAAGAACAGTTTTGATTTTCGACCCATGATTTTTTGGGCAAAACTTCTTAGAATTCGTCGTAGATTACGATTTGGACAACCGCTTTTTGCGTTTCTTTGAGTGTATACAAATGGACCCACTCTAATGTATATATCAGTATATATATATAATATACAATAAATGAGTTTAATAAAGTTTATTTACTGAATCATCGTTGATTGTCTGTTGTTGTTATTTGCAGATTGTACCTGTCATGTCTCTCTCTCTTACTCTTCCTCTCTCTTTCTCTTCTCTTCGGCATCTACTTCATTGCACTTTTCACTTAATTGCTTACATTCATATACACATATACACATATACACACACACACATTCCCATTCTCATTCGAATCATAAAATTAGCACACTTACACACACACACACACACACACACTTTCAAAATCAATTAAAAAACTTGAATTCATTCAACGTGTTAGAATGCGGTTACTTTCATTGATTGACTTGCGAATACCCTGTATTTGACAGCAGTTGGGAATGAAAAGCTCTCTGAAATAATTGTGACTATTCGAATACTGATATCGATTGATTTCGGACATTAAAACCGTAGCCATAACCGTAACCGTTAAGCGCTATTAACCGATTAAAATTGGTAGCCGTAATCGGAACAAGTATATATTTTACAACATACCTGTTAAATGATGATTAGTAATCATAATCATAAGTAATTCGATTATTTTCGTTTAAAAGTCGAACTAATGTTTAAATTACGATTATTATCGGTTTTGCCCAATTATTCAATGTTTACGATTACAAAAAATCAAAAATAATCTAAAATTATTACAACTATTCAAAAATAATCAGTAAAAATCAAAAAAAATCTTTTTTTGTATTCGGATTATTTTTGATTTTTTTCTGATTATTTCTGATTGTTTTTGATTATATCTGATTATTCATGACTATTTAGTAAAAATCAAATTATTTTAAATTTTCACAATCAAAGTAGCCAAAATAATCAGAAAAAAATCAGAAATAATCCATTTTAATCAGTAAGATTATTTTTAATTATTTTTGATTTTTTCTGATAATTTCTGAATAATTGTAATAATTTTAGATTATATCTGATTTTTTGTAATCATAATCATTAAATAATCACAATTTTTCAAAAGTGAAATATATACAAGGGTGCCACAGAAATCGCTTTCGCTTGAATCTCACTTAAATTTCATGCAAATTCCAGTGAAATTCGAGCGAAAGCGATTTCTGTGGCACCCCTGATAGTCACTACGATTATTTTCAAAAATAATCGAATTGTTTAGTAATTCTAATCGAAATTTAACAGGTAAGCATGCATAAAAGAAAGTTCCGATGTTCGTAAACGTTTCATTCGCGTGACTCGTGAGTCGTGCTTGCTTCGTGACTCACGTTCAACGTTCAATTTGTGCTGCTTTCAACAATGTGTTTGTCATGCACATATTTCCATCTCCCTCTCTCTCTCTCTCTCTCTTTCTCTCGCGAATCTCGCATTTTTTTGGGCTACACGGTATTTTTGGTTTGCTGGGGGTGTTTTTTTTATAAAAGGGGGTAGAGTAGGAGAGGGAAGGAGTGTCAGGAGGGGGGGGGGGGAATGCTGTGAAATCTCTTGGTTGCCACACGGTATGCAGCGACATGGGGCAAGTTGAGCTGAGTTCGAGTTGAGTTTGAGTTTGGGGGGCAGACGGAGGACATTGAATTTTTGTTGCATAACTCGCGGCGCGCTTGTGGCCAAAACAACCGCACAGGTGGCGCCACCACACTGTTGTGTGTGTGTGTATGTGTGTGTGTGCGTGTGTGTTTGTGTGTGTGTGTGTGTGTGTGTGTGTGTGTGTGTGTGTGTGTGTGTGTGTGTGTGTGTGTGTGTTCGAGTCTGATATAAAATGCAAATGCTTTAATTAAAAGCTTTACAGCTACGCCAAAACAATGCGGCAAAGGGCGTAAGAAGTTCCAGACTAAAGTAGAGGTAAAGAAGGGGGGAGGGAGAGAGGGGCTGAGAGAGAGAGAGAGAGAGCAATAGAAAGCAAAAGAAAGCTAGTTATCTTACATAGCATTAAGACCCTGTACCTAAAAAGTACAAAAACTGTTAAAACAAACAACAACAAAAACAGAAATAATATACACTGGCGAACATAATTATTGGCACAGCAAGCATTTTGAGATTTGGAGGCTTATTTGTTTCCTTATCGTTAACACATTGGCATCAACGGAAAGTTCATTTAAACTCCGTTTGAATGATACAAAACTTTCCTTAACCCGTTAAGTACCCATTGAAAATTTTGAATTCTTGTTAAGGTCTATTTAAGGTCAATTTGATCCTCGATTTAAAAAAAAAAATGTTTTGATGCCAAAAAAATCTTAAAATAATTGTAAGAGTAACTGGAAAAAAAAATGTCCAAAAATATTTTTGCTAGTATTTTTATATGATTTTTTGAAAACTGCAAAAAAGTAGGAAAAATGGGTTAAAATCGTAATTTTTAGGATTTTCAAAAAATTATAACAAATACTAGCAAAAATATTTTTGAAAAAAAATTTTTGCCGTCACTCTTAGAATTGTTTGAAGAATTTTTCTGCATCAAAATATTTTTTGGAAAAAGTCGAGGAAAAAAGTCGAAAATAGACTTTTTTTTAAAATTCAAAATTTTCGATGGGTACTTAATGGGTTAAAGAAATTGTTGCATCATTAGAACGGGAGTTAATTGAATAATAGATTTATATAAGAAACCCGCATCAAAACATCTTTATTATACGCAAATTTGACAAATTTATGCTGTATGAAGACATTAGTGGCACACTGTATGTTACTTTTTCTCTTTTTTTTCACCCTTAATAATTAAAAATTGTTTAATTTTAATAATATTTAAAATATTGTAATAGTGACTAGTGCATTAAATAATAAGCGTTAGATTGTAGCACTAGGAATCTAAATAAAATAAAACACAAAATATATTTCAAAAATAATAAGGAGACGGATTTTTAAATGCGCCAACCCCAAAAAATCAAAACCTTTTAAGCTAGTTTTAATTTATTTTAATTTAATTAAGTAATTAGCTTATTTAATTTCAAAGATTTGTATAAATTACACAATGCTATTTAGCTCACAATTTGTTCAAAAAAACTTTTTGCAGCCCTTTTTTGCTGTGAGTTATGGAATTTCTTATAATAAGGTGGTGCTCAAAGTGCCAGCATCTTAGAGGAGCATATAATTCTGCCGGCGCGCCGCGGCGTCGCAGTCGACACACGTGCAGAGAGAGAGAAAACGCATGAATTCTATATAAAGCACATTCGGTGGCTTGCTCTCTTATGATGCGCCCCTTCGTTTTGTTGTTCGCTCACAAAGCATCTGATCTGCTGCTGCTCTCTGCTCTCAGTCGCTGCGCTGCGTTCAGTGAGAGAGCGCTAGACTTTTGTCATGCACTGCAACTGATGCTTTGCTCTCCTTGCGTCACCAACTGCAACGATGCGACAGTTCGAATCTGCATTCATTTAATTTTCTCAGTGTAAAGCAGTAAAACGTTTCGCTGCTATTTTTGACTGTGTGTGTTTGGACTCCATCTGTAGTACAGGGTCTTTTGTAGTCATGCTCTCTCGCTTCTTTTTGATTATACTCTAAAGTTATTAAAGTTTTTTTGCTGCGTGTCGCCATTCTACGCCTTTGGCGATGTTTAACGACGAAGGCCAAGTGAACCAAGTGAACAGGTGGGCTAAGGCCACGCCCACGCACACACACACACACACACACACATACGCACACACAGGGGGAATGGGTTTAGCCAAGCACATGTTTGTTTTGATTTTTATTGCATACTTTTATGCGTTGCGAGCAATTTATGCGAGATTTCAAACAGTTTTCGGTTTTTTCCTTTCATTTTATTGCAGTTGTTGTTGTTTCTGTACTAGTTATTGTTGTCAAAACAACAAAACAACAGCAACAACAACAACGAGCAGCCCTTGTAATGCTTTGTCTCTGGTATTTTTGCTCTGTGCTTTGCATAAATTTCCACTTAAAGTTAACATCAAATAAAATAAAAGGAAAAAAATACCACAATGAATACAGGTGTGTGTGTGTGTGTATTTATGAGAGAATGTGTGTGTGTGTGTAAAAATGTCTTTACAAGATGCTCGCAAATTTGTTAATCATGTTGTGAATTTAAAAGTTGCATTTTTATTTATTTTTTGTTTTGTTTCATGTTTTTCTCCCGATAAAATTTGTTTTCATTTGCAAGTTAGTTCATTAATGAATGAATCACAATAACTACAACAACATCAACAACAACAACAACAATACAGGAAACACGTGCTTAAAAAGGTTTCACAATTTGAAGACCCCCAAAAATCCCAAAAAGCATCGCAAACTTTTGTCC
>JBAMBL010000683.1:57500-68591 GCA_037043405.1 Drosophila subquinaria
AAAGTCCAGCGCTCTTTCACTGAACGCAGCGCAGCGACTGAGAGCAGAGAGCAGCAGCAGATCAGATGATTCGTGAGAGCACAAGAAACCGAAGGGGCGCATCATAAGAGAGCAAGCCGACGAGTGTGCTATAAATAGAACTTACTCTCTCTCTCGCTCTGCACGTGTGTCGACTGCGACGCTGGCAGAATTATTTGCTTCTTTCCCATGGCATAGGCTTTTGGCATCAAGTTTGTATCAAGTTTCATGGAAAGCGAAGGACAGATGGATGGATCAAGAAGATATACATATGTATACGTTCTGGACCCCCTTCAGACATTACACAATTCATGACAAAATTATTATGTCCTCCACAAGAATATACAAATTATAAAAAAAAAAAGCAGCCACGAAGAGCAACAAAAATCAATAACCACCCGAAGGCAGAGGCATATAAAAAAAAATATAATTTACATATATGCGAGCTGATGTCTGTAGATGAGAGTGTCTGTGTGAGTGTGTGTGTGTGTGTGTGTGTGTGGGTGGGTGGGAACTGCGACTCAAGGTTGTGGCACAGCTGAGACAGCAGCAGCAGCGAAATCAAGTCGAGCCAGTTAGTCATGCTGCCTATGCCATTGTCATACCCGTTACTTGAAGCATAAGTGAAAGGGTATATTGATTATTGCAATTTGTTCACAACATAAAATCAATGACTAGAATACATATACAACAGAATAATGATAATGAAACCATTTGAGCGAACAAATCAAAATCACAAATAACAATTACTTGTGAGTTTTATATTTTCGCTTGGGATTAATCATAATCATTGAAGAAAATCCTTAAAAATCTTTTAATAAACATTACTATGTAACTTTTCCTGGTAATTAACGTTAACTACTATTATCAGCTATCATTCTATTAAATCGTAAAAGAATCAGACAAATAGAAAGTTGGTAATGGCTGTTTTAAGTTTTTAAGCAATGCAAGCGCCCAAAAGTATGCAATAATTTTTTTTAAATTTATTTAAACAAGTAAGCAGTATACTATAGTCGGGAACTCGACTATAGCTTCTGCCCCGCTTGTTGTTACACACACACACACACACACACCCTCAGAGACAGATATACAGACAGATAGACAGAGACAGAGAGAGAGAGAGCTGAAATGGGCGACCAACTCGATATCGGAGCAAGGACAAACAAAAATTGCACAATAAGCAAATCGAACGACAGCTAAACAAATTGCAAACAACAACAACAGCAACAACAACAGCAACACATTCACACACACACACACACACACATTCTCTCTCTCTCTCTCTATGCTCGTCACAGCGATTGTTCATTTTGCATGGTTTATTGAATTCAAATTACTTAATTAACTTGGCTTTAAGCGTGTTACAGTAACAAAATTGCTTGTAAGCACATTGACACACAATGTGACAATGGAGGACGGCCAGACAGACGGACAGACGGACAGACACTAAACACTGGTGCTGTCAAATTGTGGACAGCAAACACATGTAACGTTAAGTGGAAATCAACATGGAAACTATATTAATGGGACAGCTAATTGATGCGACACTGGGACAGGGCGTATAATATAATAATGTGACCATGGAGGACGCATGTCAAATAGTGCAAAGTGCATATGGAAACAGTTGAAATGGAAAATGAAAATGGAATTACAAATTAATGAGATCTGTCTCTCAAAGGGGCAAAAAGAACAACAAAATAATGATAATAATGTGACCATGGAGGACAACTTGGGTAATGTGCGACAAGGTAAAAGTATAAAAATCAAACATAATTAAGTAGTTGTTGTGTTAATTTACCAAGAACAAATAAAAATATGAAAAAATAAAAAAGTGACCCTGGAGGACGAAAGAGAGTTTGAGTAAATTTAGTCAATGTTTATCCATGGATAAATAGTGAGACAGACAATAGGAAGCAGCAGAAAGATAAAGATAAATAACACAGGCTTTCAATTATAAGAATAATGTGACCATGGAGGACGACTGTACAAATGTGGAGCAAAGCAAAAGTATATAAAATAAAATAAATATCGATTTTAGAAGACAAAAAAGAACTGTCAATTTGCAATGAAAAAATATTAAGAAATGAAAATGTGACCATGGAGGACGTTTGAAAAAAAAGGGAAAATGTTAAAATTAATGAGCGGAAAATTGAAAGCACGGAAATGAAGATCAAATAACAGAGTCACAAAAAAAGGGAATAATGTGACCATGGAGGACGGCTGCAGAAATGTGAAACAAGGTGAATGTACAATATATGAACGAGTTATATGTGTATTAATAATTTGAGGACAGTAAAGGTTTCTCAATTGACAAAGATGTATAGACGAAGTTATAATAATGTGACCATGGAGGACGATTGAAAGATTGGGAGTATACTACATATGTGAGATTAACGTGTTGTTTAAATTAATGAGCAGACAATTAAAAGCACGGAAATGAAGATCAAATAACAGAGTCACAAAAAAAAAATGGAATAATGTGACCATGGAGGACGGCTGTAGAGATGTAAAAAAAAGGTAAATGTACAATATGTGAACAAGGTACATACATATATGTGTAAAAATAATTCGAGGACAGTAAAGGTTTCTTAATTTACAGAGGTGTACAGATAAAGTTATAATAATGTGACCATGGAGGACGATTGAAAAATTGGGAGTATACTATATATGTGAGAGTAACGTGTTGTATAAATTAATGAGCGGAAAATTGAAAGCACGGAAATGAAGATCAAATAACAGAGTCACAAAAAAAATGGAGTAATGTGACCATGGAGGACGGCTGCAGAAATGTGAAATAAGGTGAATGTACAATATATTAACGAGGTATATGTGTATTAATAATTTGAGGACAGTAAAGGTTTCTCAATTGACAAAGATGAACAGATAAAGTTATAATAATGTGACCATGGAGGAGAAATATTCAGGCCAAACTTGCATAAAATTCCATTTCGTTGGCAAATTACGGCACAGGAAACACTTTTGATAGATATCAATGCCAAACAATGGGAAATTTGTGCACATGTCTCAAAATGAACTCAATAAAAAATTGATAAACTAACCGTGTGGTGGAAAAGGGCACGGAATGGGGAAGGGAAAGGGTAAGCGAAAGGGTGGGGAGTCGTAACTAGAACTAACTGGAAATAACTGGAAATAACCGTGTCATGTGCAGGCGTTCACTTGGTAAATTATGAACTCGAAAGCTGAAAATAATTGGCGTTTTGGGGCTGAAGAAGAAGCAGCAAAAAGAGAAGGCAACAACAACAACAACAACAACAAGTGAATATACTCGTTGTAACAGTATGAATGGCAATGTGAATATGTGAATATGAATATGAATACGAATAGCAGCAAGTACAAACTGAATACTGAATACTTATGCGGAATACATAAACTGCAAGTACATTGGCATTTTCATACGAGGGTCGTCTAATGACTACGTCATAAATAGTTATAAGTGCGAAAAATTCTTTTTTTTTTTTTTTTTTTTTTTACAGGCATTTCCACAGAAGTTTGACCTTGCCCAAAAACGTTTAATTGATCAAAAAATTCACATCTTGTGAAATTTTCTTCCAAAAATGTATTTCAAGTTATTGATTTAAGCAATATACGCTAAAAGAAATTTAATAGGATGAACATATAGATTCTACATTGAAATAAATTCACTTTTCTATATTTTTGCCCATTTTCTGAAAAGTTGACTTTCAAAATGGACCGTTTGTATTTTATCGATTACACTAAGTAAGATTTTTAGATTGTAGCAGTTTTCGATATTTCCAATAAAATTTGATTAACAAATTCTTGTCATAAATTACGTGAAAATCTTGTCACGTCCGCGATGTACCAAATCACTAATAAAACTTGTAAAATAAACAAATATCAAAAGAATTCCTAATAAATGGAAAACTTTTTATTATGGTTTAAGTGAATTTTCTTCCAAATTACTCGACACATTTCGCTGACTTTCGCATTATTCAAGATGAAGTCAAAAACAACATCCATTTTTCGTCGCGTTCGCGATGCATTGTTTTCTATAAACGACAAGTTATCAAAAAGAAAAATATATTTATTTGACTAAACTCATCAGTCCACCCTCGCAAGCTTACATATCGTACACACGGTGATGGAAAAAATAATAGAAACCATCTGTTGTTTAAGTGTCATTCATTATTAAAAATAAATTTAAATTTAAAATAAAAAGTTATTGTGTAACTTTTTAATAGATATTGAAAATTGTGTGTTTTCTTTTCAGTTTTTGATTTTAGAATTTATAGTATACACAACTGGAAATACAAGTTAATCCTGCGCCTGCCTAGTCCTTCCAAAAACATCGTATCCAAACATTTTTTCAATGATCCTGTTTTTTTTTTTCTATTTTCCCTGATTTTAACTTAATATTTGGCAATGTTTTAAAATTTAAGAAAACAAGAGTATTCGAAATTCATGTGCAGCTTGCAATCAATGTCAAACTGACAGTCGTTTCTATTATTTTGGCCATCACTGTTCAGTTCTGTGTGCAGTGCATATCACGTTTATTTATTGTGTATTTGCATTATGCGAACAACTCAACTGTGAAAAGCAATGAGGACCACACAAAAAGGCGACTGAACGAAGGGAACAATGAGAGTGAGAGGGAGAGGGAGTGGAAGAGGAAGAGGTAGAGAGAGAAAGAGAGAAGGTAGGAGAAAGTACCAATGCACTATGGATAATTTTACCAGTTGGTGAAGTCAAAACCCATTTTCTGAAATATTTTTGAGTGCAACGCGTTAACAACAGATTGTTCTTCAATGTTGCGTACCAGAAATCTCAATAGATGGCGCCACTGTTAAACACAGGGTTGTCATTGCTTTAACAACGTTTAAAGGTTTTGTTCGCAATTTGAGAGTGCCAAAAAGTGAAAAATTATTGAACACTAAAACATATTGTGTGTTTTAGAGCAGCGGTGGGCACGCAGTGGCTCCGGGAGCAGCGGCTGCTTTCAACTTAGCTAGACTCTTATAGGGTTGTTGTTGTTGTTGTTGTTCATGTTGTTGTAGTGCTCCCGAATTCTCTTTCAAATAATTGTTAGTAAAAAACTCACTTTTACACACTTTTGTTGAAATTTGAATTTTTAGGGCGAATTTCACCTGTTTTCGATGACATTATTCAATAACTCATAAACTACTCGAGATATTTTAATGCGGTTTTTTTTCTAGTGTTATACATACTACTAGAAGTATTCTGGAATAGTGGGCGTGTCACGAAAATGACTATTTTAACCCCTTTTTCCTACTTTATTATAAAAAATACTAACAAAAATAATTTGGGAAGTTTTTTGGTGCAGTTACTCTTAGAATTATTTCAAGAATTTTTTTTTTTTCATCAAAATATTTTTTTGAAAAAATTGAGAATAAAAGTTGAAAATTCGAATTTTTCAATGGGTAAATAATGGATTAAGGAAATTTTTGCATCATTCAAACGGAATTTAAATGACCTGTCCAAATATATATTTTTTTTAACAATAATGACTTGACTTGACAATAGCTGTTAAAGTAAAAAAAAAGTGTGTACACATAGTTTTTCTGGCGATATTTCTGTATATATGTAGGAAAAACAAAAAACAAGCATAAACTGGTCAAAATTGCCCATAGTGCAATGACCAAACACACAAGCAGCAACTGGACGAACTCGCTCTCTCTCTCTCGCTTTCTCTCTAGCTCTCTCTCTCGCTTTCTCTCTCTGACTGACATGTCTTTTGTCTTGCCAGGAACTCTGACTGCCTTCCAGTTACGTGAGTAACCTCTTCCCTCTCTATCACCTCGCATCTCTCATCGGTCGCTCTCCCTCTCTCTTCTCTCTCCGCTTCTCCTCGCTAGTTCCTCATGTCCGTCTGTCTGTGCATTATTATTATGTATCGTATCGGCAACTTGTTTAGTTAGGAGCTGGGTAATTTCGTTATGCCTGAGCTCAAGAGCCACACCAATGGCACAAACAATAGAAACGACATTTCAACACACATTCTTTTTCATACTCTGATAAAACATTGCCAAATAGTTATAAAGTAAAAATAATGAAATTAAAATAAGAAATTACTATAATTACTTTACAATAAGAAAAAAAAAAAAAAATTTGTTGTTTCTATTTTGTTTGCCAGCAGCGTATGTGAGGGACTTGATTCTATATGCAGCTCTCTCTAAATAAATATAAAACTTGTACACATATTTACATACATACAATATTTGTGTATATTTTTAGCAGACACTGTGTGTGTCTGTGTGTGTGTGTGTGTGTGTGTATATACTTCAGGTCCTTGTTTGTTTTGCTAATAGAATCATACAAATTCAATATTATTTTCATAGCACAAGCGTTGACCGTGTGACGAACGAGACGAACGTGACAAACGAAGGGCAGTTTCTAATTGGATTACATCATAGTACGCTCTAGTCGAAGAGGAAGAAAAATTAATAGAACCATATCTTCAAATAAGATATTTAAGATACGCCATTGGACAAATTACAAATGCAGAAATCGATTAATAGCAATCAATATTCAATTTAAGCAAATAAATATGATAATCTTAAAAATAATATTTTTTATTTAATGCAAAAAATGTTTGAAAATAGAAATAGTATTGAAAATATTGAAATAAATACGCAAACATAAAAAAAATTTACGAAGAAATAACATAAAAATTAAACAGGGGTGCCACAGAAATTGCTTTCGCTTGAATTTCACTTAAAATTGTATGAAATTTAAGTGAAATTCAAGCGAAAGCGATTTCTGTGGCACCCCTGAAAGTGTTTTTTGAAAATTGGAATTTGTTTTCGTCTGATTTAATTTGAACGTCCTAATTTTTATCTTGACCAAATTTATGTACGTGAAGTAAATGTAATATAGTAAAGAAAATGTCTTTTTTAAGTTTAAAGAAAGAGTATTATTTTAGTTTAAAATACAATAATACAATCAAAAAAGAAATCGCTTGTAAGTTTGTATGAAATTTAAGTGAAATTCAAGCGAAAGCGATTTCTGTGGCACCCCCTATAGAGACTTGAATTGTAGTAGAAATCAAGTCTCGATTCGAGCATTAAAACAGAACTCAAAAATCGAATGTACCAATGTTTTTCGTACCAATCGTTTATCATTTTTCACATGTCTGAGGAAAACTCATCGAGTTTTTGTTCACTTTTGAGATTGTTGTCGATTATTATCGATTGCTGGTTGAGTTTTGGCGTCACAGCAACTGACAGCAAAATAGAAATGGAGTTGGCACTAAGTAGATGCCTGGCAAATACATGTGTACACACATGTACATACATATGTATGTATGTGTGCTCTGTCTAAGAATCCAAGACTCCAGACTCGTATATCAACATTGAGGGGAAAGACTGACAAACTGACAAACTGACAACATGTGCGCAAGTCTCCGCTGAAGACATCAACTTCAGTTAAGAGCTGGATGCTAAATGCGGTGGGTCAACATCAAACAAATTTTGTGACTATACCCGTTACTTGAAAAAAGAAAGGAAAGGAAAAAATGGTATATTGCAGGGACCGCAAATAATGATTATTGCAATTTTAATATATAAAAATATTAATGACTAGCATACAAAATAAAATAATTATAATGATAAGATCTAAGAGAAAAAATAAAATTGATAAATAATCATTCAGGGGTGCCACAGAAATCGCTTTCGCTTGAATTTCACTTTGATTTCATGCAAATTTTAAGTGAAATTCAAGCGAAAGCGATTTCCAGATTATTTATGATTTTTGTTCCTGTGTCCGTCTGTCCGTCCGTTTTTAGAGTATTAGTTTTCCAAAATTATTAGCTATCATCCAACTTAATCGCAATAAAATCGGACAAACAGAACGGTAGTAATCGCTGTTTAAAGTTTTTAAGCAATATGAGTACCCAAAAGTATGCAATTAAAATTTTTGAATATTTATTCAGATATGTAACGAGTATTTTGAAGCCGGTAAGAAAAGAAAAAAGGTTAATTGTTTTCGTTGCTATGTATGTAGTGAGAAGGAATTATAAATATTCTTTATCAGCATCAACAGACGAATCAAAATACCTGTGTGCGTCTGTCCGTCCGTATTTAGAGTATTAGTTTTCCAAAATTATTAGCTATCATCCAACTTAATCGCAATAAAATCAGACAAACAGAACGGTAGTAATCGCTGTTTTAAGTTTTTAAGCAATGTGAGTGCCCAAAAGTATGCAATAAAAAATTTTAATATTTATTTAAATATGTAACGAGTATTTTGTAGTCGGTAACTCGACTATAGTCTTTCCCGCTTGTTTTCTTTGTATTTTTTTTTTGTTTGACTTTTTTTTGGTTTTTTTTGGGTTTTTTTAGGTTGGCAACAAACATTGGCAAGTTTGACAAGCCAGAAGATTGAGTACGTGCAGCACATTGACAAATGGAACGCGACTGGCAAACAGAGCTTGAATTCTACACCAGAGAAGTGTACATAGATGTGAAAAACTATTTTTCTGCAACAATTTAGGGTGAGTTTCTCCTTCTGCTTCTGCTTGAGCTGACAAAACTTACCCAAATATTCAGCTCTGTTTGAAAATGCCAGAAAAAAGCGCTACTCACCTGCAAAGAGAGCAAAAGAAATGATGGTAAGTAAACATATATGTATAAAAAATAGTATGTATGTATGCACAATCAAATGTGTGCATTAATCGACATGTTTTCTCATTTTCATCATTTTCATTTCAAGCTTTGTGTTAGTTTTTTACGCTTTTGCAACGCAACCAAGTGCAACTAAGGTCATTGCTATATGAGTCTTCTTCAATCGCAGCGTTATTCACGCCTCGTCCCTCTCCCTCACACTCTCTCGCTTTCTCTGCTCAGTCATAGAGCTTATCATCCCAAAGGTATGCTACATAAAGTGCAGCAAGCGGAACATCAACAGATAAGCATAGAAAGCAGTCGACAACATTTACGAGGGCTGCCTTTTGAGTTCTTTGATATATATATATAGTACTTAAAATGATTGCTTAAACATGTTTTAAGTATGGCTTATAAAGCTTAAACTTTCACCTAAAAAAAAGACAATTTCCTTGACAAGCTCCAATTTCTAAAATTCTAATTGTTTTTATTCTTCAGTCAAACAATTTCCATCTCTCATTTTTTCCATCTCTCTATTTTTATTTGCCAGCCAAAACAAGTTGTGAATTACAAAGCGAAAATCTGAAAAATGCGCTCTGGGTTATGTTTGTTATATGTCAAATAAATATAAATTAAACTTTTTTGAAAGCTGTTCTGTTCCGTTCTATAAAATTGCCGGCTAAAACCAGTTGTGAATTATAAACCCGAATTGTTATAATTGTGAACTGTTAAATATTTGTTGCTTAGAAGCAATTTACTTTAAACTAAAAAATTCATATTTAAAATAATCTCTTGTCTGTCTTTTTTTCCCAGCTAAAACCAGTTGTGAATTATAAACCAAAATTCTTGAAAATATACTCTGATATCGATTTTTTATAAATATGTTTGTATTTTTACCTTGAAATGACAGATTTGTATTCAAGTCTTGTGAAAATTGTGCTGTCACACATTACACATTTGTCAGCTACAATCAGTTGTGAATTATAACCCAAAAAAAAAAAGAAAAATTGCTCTTGTTAAGGTCTGTTTACTTCGCATCTAACTTGTGACATTTGTGACTTTTAAGACTTTTATGTTGGACATTTAATCGACCCTCGCCTGGTTGGTTGAAGTCAAGGCAAAAATCCTGCTTGTTAGTCTCACATTGCACATTGCACTATGGGCTCGATGCCCAATTTTTTTGGTTGGAAAAAAAGTCAAGTTTTAAAGTTGTTCAAATAAATGAACTTTTGATAACGATACATTGATGATGAAATAAATGATTTTATGATGAAGTATAGAATTTTCAATTTTAAGATCATAAGAAGATTGTGAAAATTTGTGTAAAAATAGCGTGAAAAACATAAAATATGCATTTGATTCAATTAAAAAATAAAAATCGATTCCAATTAAATTCCTAAAAAATCTTGTTTAATTTATTTCCAAAAAAAAAAATGGTCAATGGGACCACAGTGCACAGTGGACAAAAGAGTTCACCGTCTCCGTCTCGGTAGTTGGTTCTCGTGTGTTGTCATTCTCTTTCTCCATCTCCATCTCTATCTCATTCTCAATTTCGTTCTCGTTCTCGTTCTCGTTGTTGGTTTCAAGTTGGTTACTAACTTGGCCTTATGGCTTCTGCTTTCATGCACACGCATTCAATTCGCTTCCCATTCAGCGCAGAGAGCGAGAGAGAGGGGGAGGGAGAGAGCGAGAGAGAGAAAGAGAGAAGGTAGGACGACATATATCATGAATTATTAAGTCTGCTTCGTACGACGATGTTAACGATGGCTGAAGTGGGAAATCAAATGTTTGTAATTAAAATTAAATATTCTATTAAAGGATCAAAACTGCAACGGCTAAAAGGATGCAGTCAGTCAGTCAGTCAGAGCCAGTAAACAGCAATCAAAAGCAAATGTAAGTGTAAGTACACCTATGCACACACACACACACACACACAGACACACACACACACTTACAGTCTGTCTAATGATTGCGGATTTATACATAACATATCTGAAATGTTTAATTAAGAAAGCCAGAGTGTAAACCAACTACACTAAGTAAATAACACAACAACATTTTTGGTAAATCATTTATTTATGCATTTATTGCTTGTGGCTTTTTTAATTTACATCCATTGCTCACACAATCAAACATTGCATTGAACTGAACGAAACGTTTTACTGCTTTACACTGAAAAAATGAAATGAATGCAGATTCGAACTGTCGCATCGTTGCAGTTGGCGACGCAAAGAGAGCAAAGCATCAGTTGCAGTGCACGATAAAAGTCCAGCGCTCTCTCACTGAACGCAGCGCAGCGACTGAGAGCAGAGAGCAGCAGCCGATCAGATGCTTCGTGAGCGAACAAGAAACCGAAGGGGCGCATCATAAGAGAGCAAGCCACCAAATGTGCTATTTATAGAATTCATGCGTTTTCTCTCTCTCTCTCTGCACGTGTGTCGACTGCGACGCTGGCAGAATTATGAGCTACGATTCC
>JBAMBL010000684.1:0-62740 GCA_037043405.1 Drosophila subquinaria
CTCATTTATTTCGTCTCCGTCTTGTTTTCTGCCTCTCTAGTATCAGTCAGTCAAGTGTTAAAATCGATTAAATAAAAGTTTATTGCTAAATTGCTAACTGGCTAAGCCTCTCTCTCTCTCTCTCTCTGTCTCTCTCTCTCTCGCTGTCTCTCTCTTTCTCTTGTTCATTCATTTGTTTCTTATGAAACTTTCTACTTTGAAGTTTTCCCACTTTTCCTTGTCTATTTCTATTTCTAGTCGCATATTTTGCTGGGCTTCCCTTACAAACTGCCCTCCGACCAGCATCCAACTGAGTATTTAAATATATATGTATGTCTAAAGTATAAAGCAATAAAGATTTCTAGTGCTCTGGCATCTGAATATTAAATTCAAATACGAAATGCGGATTAAACGCATCGAGTCGAAATTGTCGCTAATTAAACAGACAATGGAGGACGAAGGCAGAACAAAATTCTTTGTTGTTCAGCAAATGAAAATAACACAAATAGATTCGTGATAATTTCTTGTTGATTTTCCGAGAAGTAAAACAATCGCCAGCTAATTGAGATTGCAATTAAAATCAACTATAATGATGAGACTATGAGTATTTATGGCTCAGATACAAATTGTAGCTGAAAGATCTTTCGACTTCATAGCATAATTTTATGAGAATTATTTAATGCATACACATATATTCTACGCATATATCAAGTTATACTTAAATTGTCGGAAAATTTACATAGAAATTAAATAAAACTCGTTATTAAAGTGGAGAAATTTTGACTTTTTAAGCGAATTCTTTGAGAATGTTGCAGGAAATAGCGTAGATTTTTATACATAACTGGGAAAGACATTCAGGGGTGCCACAGAAATCACTTTCCGTTTTCAGTTTGTATAAATTTAGTGAATCAGCAATTTCTGTGGCACCCCTGATTGTATCATAACTTTAAGTTGTAAAAAATTTAATTTCCTTATATGAAATTTTTCAAACTAAAGTTTAAATATCATTAATATTTTAATCGTAAAATTATTTAATTTTGATGTGACCTTTCGAGACTAGTTGGGAATTATAAGACAAATAAAACTAAAAGAAGTAGTAGCATACGACTAGAAGAAAAATGTAGAAAATAAATATAAATATATTGAATGTTTAATTAAAAACAAGTTTTCCAAGCAGACAGAGACAACAAAAATATATCGTGAAACAAAAAGTCGCGTGCGACACGGTCTAAAATTAATTTAAAAGCTAAACTACTTAATATTTTTGAATCAACTAAAAAGCATTATTCAGATACCGCAATGCATAACTTTTCAAGATGAGTCGCATTCAAATATTCCCTCTGGTGGCGCTGTAATCAATGTTCGAACTATTCGAACGTAAAAGCGATTTCTGTTTTTGTCACGTGCGAGCGCCTTGATTTTTTGAAATTATCTTGAAAACGAACCATTGCAAAAAATTAACTTTATCAGCAATTAAAGTACTAATTAGGAGCTATAAGTTTGGATTAGAATTACTAATCAATTAGATTATTTTTGAAAATAATCGTAGTGACTATATAATTCACTGCTGAATAATTAGTGATTATTTAATGATAACGATTACAAAAAATCAGAAATAATCTAAAATTATTACATATATTCAAAATAATCAAGAATTTTTTGTAATACATTTTTAATTTTTTTGTTATTAATAATAATAAAATTATAATCTTAGCTCAAAATTCTTTTAAAAGTTATAGATCTTATTATAAAATAATATTGTAAGCTTGCAAGCTCATGTTTAAGTATAATTCCTTTATCTTTATCCAAAACTGACACAACATTTTGGATAGTTGACTTACAACTCATCAACTTTAAAACATATTGAGTTGAGTCTTTCACCTGCCAATTGACTTTGCTCTTCTCCTACTATTTATGTTGCAGCTTTTCTCTCTCGTTTCAGCCTGCAATATTTGCAAATTGTTTGATTTACACCCCGTTTTATTTGTTCCCATCTTGCTGGAATTTAAAATCTTAAGCTGCTAAACTGTTGGCTCTCTTGGCTCTTAACCCCATTTGGAACCCTTTAGCAGCTGCTTTTTCCTCCTTCGCCCTTTTCCTTTTCCATTACTTTACTTTACTGCTTATTCATTTCATTCCTCTTTACCCTACAAATTCATTCGTCTCACTCGACTCGATTCTGACCCTCAGCTAGCCTCGGCTTTCAAATTAATACTACACAACATTATTTTAACATTTTTTTTTTTGAGATACTCTTCTATCGTAGAGTATATTATAGTTAGGTCATCAAATTTGTAACGCATGGTTGAGTCCTTAAAAATATATATATTCCCATATAAGATTGCTTAAAATAAAAGCACTAGTCAAAATCTATGATATTCTTACTTTAAATTTAGTTGATTGACGCTTAAGAAAACAATTTATTTATTTTTTTTTATTTTTTTATTTTTTTTTTTGTTAAAAATAAGTACAATACAAAGAAGCTTGAAAAATACAGTACACTATTTTATTAAAAAACTAAAATCAGCAAAATTGAAATTAGCTTAAAGTTTTCAGGACATTTTAAGAAGCTTCGAAACTTGATGGACTCTTCAAGAACATCAAGTCTTCGACGTGGAAGGTTTTCCAACCATCCTAGTATTTTGTTTGTTTTGTTTTTTGTTGGCTGTTCTTTATTCCTTCTTAAATGTCGCTTCTCAGCCTCAGCCTCTGTTTGCCCTCTCCCATTATATTAATTTTTTTTTTTTTTTTTTTTTTTTACTTGAAGCACACTTGAAATTAATGAAAAGCATTTTCGATTGTAATTATGTATTCGTGCTAACGCGCCCATTGCCTGTGGGAAACAGTCATCAGTTCTCTCACTCCCTCTCTCTCTCTCTCTCTCTCTCTCTCCCTCTTTCTCTGTCTGTCTCTTTCTATGTTATCCCATTGAAGGGTGGGAGTCTTTAGCTCATTAGGCATAATTTGGTAAGAGACGTCTCTCATCATCAACTACAGTTTGTTAGGGTTGCCACCCAGCGGGAGCACGAGTCTCCAGGGGGTGGATGAATGGTGGGGGGGGGGGGGGGGGGGGGTAACTGGTAGACGCTGCGGGGCTCAGCATTTAATTGACTGTAAATTTGCTTCACTCCGAAAAGCTTCAACTACTCATTACAGAAATCACATTTCCAGCTAATGAATTCGACTAAAAAGATACTCTGTCATTAACTAAAATTGTTAGCACAATTTGTTGGACAAAGTCTTAATTTAGATGCATTTCACATCTAAGATAATTACAGGGTATAAAGACAACTCAAAAAAAAACATCAATAGTTAAAAAGAGTTGCGTTTTGTGATTACGCATACGCTCTGTGTGCCATTGACTGCTTTAATGTTGATACCCATTACTTCAAAACTAAGTGAAAGGGTATATCGTAATCATTGCAATGTATGCAACAGGCAGAAGGAGGCTGGGCAGACCCCATAAAGTGCATATGTTCTTGATCAGCATCAACAGCCGAGTCGATATACCTTTATCCGTCTGTCCGTTCGTCCGCTTTTAAAATATTACATATTTTTTGCTAATTAACGTTAACTACTATAATTAGCTATAATCCTTTTAAATCGCAACAAGATCGGTTCAACAGAACGGCAGTTATGGCTGTTTTAAGTTATTAAGCAAAGTGGGCGCCTAAATGTATGCAATACATTTTTTTTAAATATTTTTTTTAAATAATTAACGGGTATGCTATAGTCGGAAAGTCGATTTTAGCCTCTACCGCTTTAGCTTTTGCTTTATCTGTTGTTGTTAATTGTACACACACACGCACACACACACACACACTGACTATCCATTATGTGCAGTTTTACGGTCTAAATCCATTTCCACAGATAGAGACAGCAGCTGTAATAACATAATGGCTGCCTTAAAAGCCAGGTAAGCTGCGTATGGTTGTGTGTGTGTGCGTGTGTGTGCGTGTGTGTGTGTGTGTGTGTGTCAGAAAAGTAAAAGCTGCCAAAAAGAACAACAACAAGCAAAAGCCACAAAAAGGTAGAAAAAGCAGGACAAAGGACGAGACAGAAGCTAAAGCTTAAGCTGAAACTGAGGTTGAAACTGGAACCAAAACTGGAACTGGAACTGGAACTGGAAAGTGGCGTAGCATAAATAAATAGAGATAATTAGACCATAACCACAACAACGAAAAAAAAGAAAGAATGAAAAGCACACACACACACACACACACACACACACATACACGCAGTGAGCTACATTTGCGAACCTTTTGTCTAGCTAGAAAAATGTTCCTTTTTTTGGTTGTTTTTCCCCCTACATTCTTCGGCTATTTTCAGCCTTTTTTCTAGCTAGCTTTACTTTTAATTGTTGCTTAATAAAAAAATGTTGACCACAGTATACAAAAAACCAGCTGCAAATAAACAGAGACAGCGAAAAAGAGCGAGACAAAGACAACTGGAAGACAGGTAAAAAAGCCAACACAAAATGCTGACCATAATCTAGTTTTCATGCAGGAAACGAAAGGTAGGGGGAAAAGGGAAGGGGCAAGGAAAAAAGGCACTCAAATTAGGTGAAGGATATGACATCCAAAATTTGCTACGTTGTAAAAGTTAACACACACACACACACACACACACAGCGAAGTATACACGTAGAGTGTGCAGACAAATATTTAAATAAATAATAAGCAAGAACATCAGAGTCGAGTCACCGACTATGATATACCCTAACCGCAACTCAATATAAATACTTATGTGAACAAAATGCCCAAAATGCCAAAAGACTTTTCCTTATGGGATAGGATCTCATAACTCTGCCAGCGTCGCAGCCGACACACGAGCAGAGAGAGAGAGAGAGAGAGAGCGAAAACGCATGAATTCTATAAATAGCACATTCTGAGGCTTGCTCTCTTACGATGCGCCACTTCGGTTGCTTGTGCTCTCACGAGGCATCTGATCGGCTGCTGCTCTCTGCTCTCAGTCGCTGCGCTGCGTTCAGTGTGAGAGAGAGAGCGCTGGACTTTTATCATGCACTGCAACTGATGCTTTGCTCTCTTTGCGTCGCCAACTGCAACGATGCGACACTTTGAATCTGCTTCCATTTCATTTTTGCAGTGTAAAGCAGTAAAACGTTTTGTGAAAAGGTTTGTCATGCTGCGTTCTCTCTCTCAGTTACATAAATTGCAACTGAAGCAGCATACCCACATATGTATGTAGAGTATTATAGTAATTAAGTATGTTTATTCAGTTCAAATTCTTTAGTTTAATATTAATGTAATAATAAGTGATTTTAGTAGCGAACAAAACTTGGTTTCAATAATGAAAATAATGAAATAATCGACGACTTCAACTCTGCGACTTAACTCTGCAACTTCTATGCGACGACTGACTTCTGCGTAATTCATGTGTGTGTGTGTGTGTTAGTATTTCTTTCGTTGCAGCTTTGTTGCAGCGACACTTTTGTAGCTTGCTGTTTGTAGTTGCGGCTGCCGCTAAACCGCTCATCTCCGCCTAGCTTACATTCGGCCCTCCTGCTCTTCATCATCTGTCCCAGATGATAACAAGTCTTCGTTGTCCAGCACAAATCTCCATAACTTCATATTGTCGCAGCTGGATGCTGTGATATTAGGTCCTTCGACATTGGCTGCCTTTCGAACGTCGTATCGCCCATTTCGCTTGACCTTTGTCACTTCGTAAGGTCCAAGATACTCACTAGCCAGTTTACGGCCAGCAACAAATTGTGTCCGCTTAATGGCTACGAGATCACCAACTTTATAAGTGTGCTCTGCTCGACGTCTCTTATCAAAGTTGCGTTTGTAGACTTGCTGCGTATGCTCAATATTTTGCTTCACCTCCTCACGTAGCTTTTGACGATCATCGTTGAATTGATTGACCAATTCTTCTTCTAACAGCTGCAGTAAGCTATTTTCGGCTTGGTTATGCATTTTGGTGCCAAACATAACTTCGAATGGCGACATCTTCAGCGCTGAGTGTACATGAGAATTGACTGCTTTCTGAACCTTGGAAACGTGCTTGTACCATTTGGCTGGTTCACTTGTCGACAGCTTCGATATAATTGACAAGATTGTTCGGTTAACGCGCTCAACTTGCCCATTGCCTCTTGCCACGCCTGTGGTCGTCTTCACGTGGTCAACCTTATGCTCGTCGAGAAACTCTTTAAATCCGTCTGAAGTAAATGCAGCTCCTCTGTCAGTGATGATGCGCCTGGGTAGCCCAAATACGTCGGACCACTCTGTCAGCCTCTTGACAACTTCTTCATGACCCGTTGATTTGGTAGGGAACAGCCACACAAACTTGCTGAACCCATCTACTGCTGCTAGGATGTATTTGTATTGTTTGGCCGATGCATCCATCGGGCCCAAATGATCCATGTGCAACGTGTATAAAGGTGCATCTCCTTTGTCGATCGAGTTCAGAAAACCTTCTTGTTTTCCCAACTTCTTACTGTGGATAATACATTTGATGCAATTAGTAATAATTTTCGATACTTTACTTTCGAGATGTGGGATCCAAAATTGCTGCTGGATAGCATGCATCGTCTTCTGCGTCGAAAAATGGCCAACATCATGCGCGCCTTGTATTACGTCTCGCTCCATTGGCCTTGGGACAGCTAGCAATTCGTTGCCATCAACTGCTTTAAATAATACGCCACCTTTCAGCTTAAAATCTTGGTATGGGCGCTGCTGCACGATCTCGATGATTGCTTTGATAAATTCATCCTGCTGTTGAGCCTTCTTAATGCGAGCAACTAGCTCTGTTGTCACCATCATACATGTGTTCGGGAAACGACTGAGGCAGTCCACATGTCTCATTCTGTCTCCTGCGCGGTGCTCAGTTTGAAAATTGAAGTCCTGCATGAACATGATCCATTGTCCAACTTCTCTCGGGACATCCTGCTTGTTTGTTGTAGCCTTGAACGCAGCGCAATCTGTTAACAGCTTAAACTGTACACCCAATAAGTAGTGCCGGAACTTTTTGATGGCTAGGTAGGCAGCTTTGACTTCTAGATAATAGCTATGACGTTTCGATTCGGCATCAGTCGTCTTTTTGCTCCAATAATAGATTGGATGTAGCCTTCCATCAAACATCTGCAATAATACGGCTCCAAAACCGTCTTTAGATGCATCTGTGTGGAGTTCCGTCGGTGCCTCTCTGCAGTAAATATGAAGCACTGGTTCCTTCGTCAGTACATCCTTCAGCTGTTGCAGCGCCTGAAGCTCTGCCGCACCAATGTGAAATTCAGCTCCCTTCTTTAGCAGATTCGTCAGTGGCCGTGCTATTTGAGCATATCCACAGATGAACTTCCTGAAGAATCCAGTTAATCCAAGAAACGATTGTACTGCCTTGACGTTCTTCGGCGTGTTGAAATTGCTGACTGCTATCGTCTTCTCCTTTCCTAGCCAAACTTTACCAGCCTCAATGACATGGCCCAGAAAATTAATTCTTGTTTGCAAAAAGCTGCACTTCTTCCATTTAATTTTCAATCCATACTGCGCTGCTGTCTCCAAAACACATCTAGTCTTCTCCATGCATCCTTCAGGGTTTTCTGCGTATATGATTATATCATCCATGTATAGCTGCATGATTCCAGAGTTAATAAGGCTCTGAAAAACATACTGGGCAAATCGTATAAAAGCAGCTGGCGAATTTTTAAAACCAAACGGTGTTTTATTAAATTCGTAAAGACCTTCACGAGTAACGAACGCTGTCAACGACTTGCTTTCTTCTTGTACTGGCACATGAAAATAGCCATTCTCCAGATCCATGACAGTGTACCAACTTGCAGCCTGCAGATCCTGTAGCACCTCCTCCATTAGTGGCACTGGAAAACAGTCAACTAGAACCATGCTGTTTAGTTTCCTGTAATCCACGCAGACTCGCAGCGATCCGTCTTTCTTCTTCACCACAACGACACGACTTGCTACATTTGATGAAGATTTGCGTACGACACCCTTTTCAATCCAGTCGTCAACTTGTTTTTGTACTGCATCGGCTTCGTCTGGTGACAATCGGGCAGGTGGATGGCGAAACGGCTTGATATTCCCATCTGGCACAATCTTCAGCTCGATAGGGCACTGTCGTATGGCTTTCGGTGCATTCTGATAGGTGCTCTCTATCAACTGCTCAATACGCTCTCGATACTTTGGCGGAACTGTAAAAGACGATTCTTCGCAAACGTTATACACCATATCATACTCATCTGTTGACGTAGAGTCTGATTCTCTATTCAAAAATGTGTATCCACGCTGGTCTGCAATCATGCGAAATTTCTTGATGAAATCGTGTCCGAGCAGCACATCACACTCCATCTTAGCATCTGGCACAACGATAAAGTTTTGGTCTGTTGACAGCTGATCAACCAAAACTTGCGCATTAAAGCAACCAATCGGCTGAGTTGTTGCATTGCCTAATCCACGTAGAATCGAAGTACTTTTCATCAGCTCGACACCTTTGATTTTGTCCACAACCTTTGCCTTCATTAGTGTTACATCTGATCCGGTGTCCACAAGACAATCGACTTCTACATTGCTTACTTTGATCATCTTTGTACGGCTGTTTCCAGATAGAACAATATTGACTTTCTCGGCTTTCTTCGGACAATTACGTGAAATATGTCCGTCTTGATTGCAACTAAAACATTTCGTGTCAGCACTACAATCCTTCCGCTTATGCTCCGTCGAACCGCAGTTATAGCAATGATCTTTTTTACCAGCCGACGGCATTTGTTTAGCATTGATATTGGTTTTTTGCTGCTCATTCTTTTTCTCGACTATTTTCAACTTTTCGTAAATATCAAACTCCTCTTTCAATGCTCTGAACGACTTGCACCGCAGCATAATACATTTGTATTCATTTTTAATGTCAAGGCCGTTCACAATATGATTTATTACAGCGATGTCTTCGACGTCACCAACTACAGCAATTTTCTTCATTTGCAACATATATTCGTGCATTGACTCGTCTTTTTTCTTCTTTCTTTCCTGCAGTTGTTTATGCACATCCGCACTATTCACGCTACAAGCAAATTCGTCGATCACAACTGCTTTCAGCTCTTCATATTCGCATACATATTCCGACTCAAGAAATAGCTTTGCCGCGCCGACCATCTTGCCTCTCGCTTGCACATACTTCTGCTTCTCCGTAAGTTCGTATGCGTCCGCATTTTTCTCAAAAATGTCGAACCATCTCCTAACCGGCATAGATTTCCCATCGTAGTCAGAAACAACTTTTTCAAAATTGTCGGCAGCAATTTTGACTTGGCTACTCCGCTTTTCGTCAACTTCTATTTTCAAGCTAAGCAGCTGCAGCATTTGCTCGACTTTTTCTGCAACACTGTTTGCCATACTGTCTTCGTGTTCTTCTTCCACTGTATTTTCGACCGCGACTGTTAATTCCGCTGTTTTCTCTTCTTCGTGTTCTTCACGTAGTTCGTCGCGTTGTTCTTCACGTTGTTCTTTCGTTTTTCTTCCCGGCGTTTTCTTGTCTTTCTTAACTGGCGTGCGGTTCACCATTCTGTATGTATCCAGTGACACACACACGCAACAATATTACCAACACAACGAAAAGTTTGCAGCTTCGCTTACACGAAAATTGAAAACTGCGTGTCAACTTATTTGCTGTTTTTAGGATTCGGGCTTTCAACGTACTATAATATATGGTTTTAAACAACTTTTTCTACCATATATCACACAACTTAGCAACTTTCCGTCTCTCCGTATTTTCAGCACAACTTTCAATTGTTCACACACTAAGCTCACGATCGGTTGAGCCCCAAATGTAGAGTATTATAGTAATTAAGTATGTTTATTCAGTTCAAATTCTTTAGTTTAATATTAATGTAATAATAAGTGATTTTAGTAGCGAACAAAACTTGGTTTCAATAATGAAAATAATGAAATAATCGACGACTTCAACTCTGCGACTTAACTCTGCAACTTCTATGCGACGACTGACTTCTGCGTAATTCATGTGTGTGTGTGTGTGTTAGTATTTCTTTCGTTGCAGCTTTGTTGCAGCGACACTTTTGTAGCTTGCTGTTTGTAGTTGCGGCTGCCGCTAAACCGCTCATCTCCGCCTAGCTTACATGTATGTATATTTTACGACTAAAGGGTAGAAAAAGTGTGGCTTGCTTTTTTAAACTTCTTGTGTCCTTTTTTTGTAGCTCGTTGCTGTGCGGCCAGATTAGGACACAAAAGCTGCTGTTGCTGCCATGAAATTTTAGTTTAAAGCCACCAAATGAAGCAACAGAGTGGAAAAGAGATGGAACGATGTAAACTGCGAGTACACGAGGGAGAGGGAGGGAGAGAAAGTACAAAGCGAGCTTCTCGCAATTCGTGGGCATTAAACAAAATTGTAATAAAAGCGCAGCATGCGCTCAAAAGTGTGCTCTGGTTTTAATGTCCTGTGTGCATACCCTGCAAGTGCAGGTGCCAGGTGGTCGGGTGTGCTAGTACCATGAACTTACATCGCATTGACCGATTGATTCAACCAGTGATTGACCAGTGAAAGAGCCGTGATTGAGAAGTGATTGAGTAGTGATTAACCATTGATTGACTCGTGAATGACCTGTGATTGACCAGCTGTTGAGCCGTGATTGAACCGTGATTGAGCCATATGTAATTGACCATTGATTGAGTCGGGATTGACCATTGATTGAGCTGTGATTTCCAGTGATTGAGTCGTGATTGGCCATTGATTAAGCAGTGATTGACTAGTGATTGAGCCGTGATTGACCAGTGATTACCCATTGAATGAGTCGTGGTTGACCATTGATTGAGCCGTTATTGACTAGTGATTGAGCCGTAATTGATCATTGATTAACCAATGAATGAGTCGTGATTGATAATTGATTGAGCCGTGATTGACTAGTGATTGAGCCGTGATTGAGTCGAGATTTACCATTGATTGAGCAGTGATTGAGCCGTGATTGACCAGTGATTACCCATTGAATTAGTCGTGATTGATAATTGACTGAGCCGTGATTGACTAGTGATTGAGCCGTGATTGAGTCGTGATTGACCATTGATTGAGCAGTGATTGACTAGTGATTGAGCCGTGATTGACCAGTGATTGAGCCATAATTGATCATTGATTAACCAATGAATGAGTCGTGATTGATAATTGATTGAGCCGTGATTGACTAGTGATTGAGTCATGATTTACCATTGATTGAGCAGTGATTGACTAGTGATTGAGCCGTGATTGACCAGTGATTAGCCATTGATTGAGTCGTGATTGACCATTGATTGACCAACGAACACATTCTCTCTCTCTCTTTAACTAACTTTAACTCTTACCTTTTTCATCATATTTCCAAGGCCGTTATAACTTTTAGCATCAGATTTTGCAAGTTGTTTGCGTTTTTGATTTTTTGCGTTTTCGTTTTTTTTGTCTTTTTTGACTATTGTCCATTTAACTGGGTTGAATGCCAACTGATAGAAGAGCTTTGAAAAATAACAAAAATATGCTTTTCTATCGCCCAAAGAGGCTCTCTCTCTCGCTCTCTCTGTGCCATTAAAATGCTTTTGTGCAAATTAGCGATGGCCGCGCAAAAAAGGTGAAAATGAAAAACTGAAACGGTTACGAGATGGAAATTCGAAAACGAGAAACGAGAAACTGTTGACCGCTGCTGCACTCAATCAAGCACTCAATCAAAAAGAAGTTTGCAACATTTGCGCTGGTTTTTCGACCCAGTTGATATCCAGCTGTTGCACTCACCGGGTATGATAGACTTGCAGTTGGCAGACACAAAACTAAATACATTTTTCATATGTTTTTTTATCTTTCTTATCCTTTATAATTCCTAGATCGTCATTTAGTGGCATATGTTTTTGTCGCCGTGCTCAATCAATTTAGGGTTTGTTTTTTTATTGACTTTGAATTTTCGGGTGCAACTCTTTTAACCTGTGCAGAGCTCAATCAATTACCATTACGGCTTTAGAGCATGCTAAAGTACACACAAACACACACCCCTTGAGCTGTTGTGCAACAGTTTGTTGTCAAATTCAAATTGCAGCAAATAATCAAATGAGCTGCAAAATGGAGAGCGTACATTTGTTGTTGCCTGTCTCTCTCTCTCTCACTCTGCCTCACCCTCGCTCTATGTCAGTGGCAGTTGCTTTCAGCTATTTTTTTTTAGCGAATTTAAGATGTGCAATTTTATAATTGCAAAAATAAAGTAATAAATAAATGCCTTCCCTGAACGCTCTCTCTAACTCGAACTAAACTAAGTGGCAATAGCGTTAATTGAGCAGATTTCATACAAATCTGCTTCCGTAACTCGAACTTCCATAAGTCGAATTTCTCCGTAACTCGAACAAAAATATTGGCCCTTAATTCTGTAAGTCGAATTTTTCGGGTAAATCTCCAATAAAGTTTGAATTTTTTTTCGTTTCTGTTTTATGCTTTTGTTACCGGCTCGTTTGGATATGTAATTTTCATGTATGTACATTAACATTTGGTGATGCAATATGATAGAATATTGCAAAAATAAATTAATAAATAAATTCGGAGTTGACCACTTTTGCCGTTTAAAATTGATATCTACGATATCGTGTTTTAAAAGCTGCATTTAGCTATTAAATTCGCTTTTTTATCCCAATTCTGGCGACTGGTCAGTGGCTAGGCTAAAGTTTATCTGCCGGCGTCGCAGTCGACACACGCACAGAGAGAGAGAGCGAAAACGCATGAATTCTATAAATAGCACATTCGGTTTCTTGTGCTCTCACAAAGCATCTGATCGGCTGTTGCTTTCTGCTCTCAGTCGCTGCGCTGCGTTCAATGAGAGAGAGAGAGCGCTAGACTTTTGTCAACTGCAACTGCTTTGCTCTCTTTGCGTCACCAACTGTCGACAGTTTGAATCTGCATTCATTTCATTTCTTTCAGTGTAAAGCAGCTAAAACGTTTCGCTCAGTTCAATGCAATGTTCGTGTGTTTGGACATCACTGCTCTCTGTCTGTCTGTCTGTCTGTCTGTTGTCCGTTTTGTCGGTCAACTTTTTGAACTTAACATTAAATTGATTACGCAAAACGCTTCGCATTCCAGATGTTGTGTTGGTCGATGTGTGTGTGTGTTTGTGTGTGTGTGTTTGTGTCTGCTCTCTCTATAATTTGTTACGCTTGCCAATTAAACCACAAACTCAACAACAACAACAACAACTCGAAGCACTTGACCTGAAGCCTGATATTTGACGTAGCTATTTTATTTTTAGTTTTATTTCTCTTGATTATGAGTAAAAATACCCTTTAAATGATTTTCTCATCAAGTTTGTTAGAATAAATTCACAAAACCATTTTAACAAAATTTTCTTATGAATCAATTTACAAATTGTTCAGCTTTTTTTCAATAAACTTTACATTTAAATTTAAAAATAATTGTTTTTAAAATGTTCGTTGGTGTCTTATAGACATTACTTGACCTCAAGTTAACTAAAACTTACTTCTATAATTGTTTTTATTTGATATGGGCATTTCCACGGAAAGGTCCACCGCGGCCAAAAACGTAAAATTGATCAAGAATTCACATCTTTTGAAATTTTCTTCCAGAGTTTTTAAGTTATTTATTTAAGCAATATACACTGGAAAAAATTAAATAGGATGAACATATAGATTCTACATTGGAATAAATTCACTTTTTCATATTTATGTCAATTTTCTTAAAAATTGACTTCCAAAATGGACCGTTTGTATTTTAACGATTACACTTAGTAGGACAGTAAAATTGTAACATGAACCATTTTAATTCAAAGAAATATATTGAAAATTTAATTTAAATAAGTTTTTCGGACTGTTTTGGACATATAATTTTTAAATAGAGAGACAGAAAGAACATTAAAAAGTGATGGTAAAAAATGTCCCGTGCGCAATGTCCCGTGCGAAATTACGTCAAATTGAATTAAAAAAAAAAGTGCAAGTCATCTTTGAAAAAAATCATAACCATTTTTAAGAGGCATCAATGCACAAGAGTTAAGAATAAGTTGCATTAAAATATTGCCTCTGGATTCGCTGAAATTGGCGTTTGAATTGGTTGACCTCACACGTCACTTCCGTTTTGTGTCCCGTGCGAATCACTTGAATTTTTCTATTTTTCTTCAAAATGAAAAATTACCCAAAATCAATCTTTGCACCAATGAAAGAGCTAATCAAATGCTATATGTTAAGCCCTTCATCAGAAAAAAAAACCGTTTCCTTTTTACCGTTTTTTTACTTTGAATGTGTACGAATGTCCCGTGCACGTCCCGTGGAAATGCCCATATACATATAAAGAAATGTTAATATTAGTAAACTTAAAAAAAAAAGACAGAGTATCTTAAATTCGTTATTGTCGCTTTCAATATTTTCCAGCACATTGCTATTTGTATTTAATTATGTTTTCCTTCTATTTTTTTTCTTCTTATATCAATGAACAAAAGTTGAAGAACTAATTAAAACGGTAACAAATTGAGCCACAGGTAGGTAGGGGGTAGGTAGGTGGGTAGATAGGTAGATAGGTAGGTAGTTGGGTAGGTAGGTGGGTAGGTGGTTGGATTGAATGGAATTGAATTGGTTGAGTTATCGCTTCAAGCTTTTTACCGAACCAAAGAAGTTGTCGAGTCTCTGGCAATCTGGCAATAAATGCAATTTGCAGTGCTGCCAACTTTCATAAGACGGAGTCAGAGATGCACAGTGGGACAAAAGTGTTCAACACGCTAATCAAAATTAGTTGATTTAGTTGAAAATATACAAAATTATAATTATACAACTAAATTAGTTGTGAGAATGCTTACAATTATAAATTCTTCAAAGGCCAACAACGTTGCCAGACTGTTCCAATTTAATTCATTGCATATTCAAAACTTGACTTGTTAAATTTAAAAAAACAATTAATCAACTGTGCATTGAATATTCAACAATTAATTGGCTCAATTGCAAATTAAATAAAAAATGACGTTGCCAGATGGTTAAATTTTTGTTTAGCATCTAAAACTCTTTTAATTTGACGTAAATCTGCACTTTTATTGAAAACTAAGCCAATTGCTATGTTTGGAAAAATAAACATTTTTACTGGCGTTGCCAGACTTTCATGTTTTCTACTAAACAGGCTGGTTTCAGCAAACTGCATTCAATATTTGAAGGGAGGTTGAATTTTATTGTTAATTCATTGCTTAAACAGGTTGTTTGTGTCTTCGTAGCGTTGCCATATCGTTTAATTTTCTTGACTTTAAGCTTTATGTTTTTCTGCTGCCAATAATAACGTAAAAGTAATTTTCACAATTTAAATGTGCATTAGTTTTGTTCGCAGCGTTGCCATATTACTTAATTAGCAGCTCAACAATTTGGTAACGCTGTGTTGTTATTATGACAGTGATTAAGCCATAGTTTAAGGGTTTAACTTAATAAAAATACAAACACAAAACCGCCAACAGCCATTGAGCCAGACAATTTACAGACCAGTTAAGTTACTGGTGTTGCCACTTGCCACTTGAACTCCCTTTTCAACCCTTGTTGGCCAACAGATGCCAGGGGCCAGCTAAGAGTCAGTAGACAGTTGAAAAAACAAGTGTAAGAAACTCTTTAAAGGACTGTAATATGATGTTGCCTTTGGGCTAAAAAGTATCTAGAAGATACTCTAGTATCCAGAGCTGCAGATATCGATTTAATGCTTGGATTTGTTATCACTAAATACTTGTAATACCCTTTGCAAGGGTAAATAAATTGAAATACCAACAAATTGCGTCGCATTTGTTATTCAGATTTCATTTTTTTACTATAATTATATGGCAGGCCATAAAAGCGCAGATTTGCCCCATACATATATCTTTGCTTGCCCCCGTCTCTTTCTCTGCCCTTTTGCAATCCCATTCCATGTCAGATGACAAACAAAACTGGCACACAACAATGACAACAACAGCACAAAGTGCGCGGACTTTGAAGGACAACAACGTCCTACAAATTCAAAGTCTCAAGCCTCAAGACATTTCATGTGGCGTGTTTAGGATTTTAGTGCCACAATAACCAGCGGAAAAGGCTAAAGTCGACTTACCGACTATAGCATACCCGTTACTTTAAAAAAAAAAAAAATTTCATTGCATACTTTTAGGCACTAACAATGCTTAAAACCTTGAAACAATCATTACTGCCGTTCTATTTGACCGATCTCGTTGCGCTTTCGTAAGATGATAACTTATAATAGTAGTTTATGGTAAATAGCAAAAAAAATCTGAATATCTTAAGAATATATGCACTTTATGTGGTCGGAGATGGAATACAATATACCCCATTCAATTGGTTTACAAGTAACGTGTGTAAAACAGTAACAACAATGACAGCAACTAAGCCATATTCTTTACGATTGTTGTCATGGTTTTAAAAACAATTCACACACTGCACCATGGGCAAAAGTCCACAAGGTTTGCCATAACTACAAAAATTGTCTAATTCAGAATTTGTATTTTGTTGTTTGCTAACTCTAATTTTTGTTTAATTTTTGCGGACTTTGAGTTGTATTGTATTCATTGAAAAAGCGCGCAAAATTTTGTAGTACAAAAAATTTTGATATAAACTCTTGAAATAAACATAAATAAGGCCAAAATTATAAACTCCAACGTTGAAGTTGTAATTAATGCCAAATAAATGGACATTTTTGCCCATAGTGCACAGCGCAAAATGTCGCGGCTACAATCAAAAACAGCTAAAGAATGGCTAAAACAAAATGGCTGCCTCGAGGTCGACAAATATATGAATGCATGTGTGTGTGTGCCACAAAAGAATCCTTTTAATAAGTCAAAATTTAATAAGTCCAAAATGTATTTCAACAAAACTTAGTCTACGTGGAAAAAAAGAATTTCTACAAGTTTTGAAAATGTTGGAGAGTGTGTTTTAGATCAGCGGTGGGCACGCAGTGGCTCCGGGAGCAGCGGCTGCTCCCAACTTAGCTAGACTCTAATTGAGTTGTTGTTTTTTATACCCTGGGGGTATATTAAGTTTGTTCAAAAGTATGTAACAGGCAGAAGGAAGCATCTCCGACCCCAAAAAGTATATATATTCTTGATCAGCATCAACAGTCGAGTCGATATAGCCATGTCCGTCTGTCCGTCGGTCCGTGTAAACGAAAGGATCTCAGAGATGGTAAGAGCTAGGACCACCAAATTTGGAATGAAGACTCCCTATTATGTCAGGCAGGACAAGTTTATGTTAAAGTTGTGCCACGCCCACTATGGGGGGCGTAATTCATCAAAAACTGACAGCACCTTTTATTTTGGCTTTTAAGTTATTTTTTTTATATCAACGGATGTGGAATCATGCCCAGAAGCTAATCACCAACTTTCATCACGATTGGGCCATAAATAGTGAAGATATAAACAATTTTGTCCGAGGTATTTTAATGGCAATTCTATAAATAGAATAGAATCAATGGTCAATTAATTCATTTTACATTTCCTCTGCCAGAATGTTTATCGAATTTGTCATCCTCAATCCAAGTTGCGGCGTGGTGAAAGTGATAAGTGCTCGGCACGCGAAACGGGAGATCGAGGTTCGAGTCCCGGTTTTGTCGATGCAAATGATTTTTAATTATTATTTTTTTATTTTTATTTTTAAAATTGGTTTAAATCAGGGACTGCAAATAATGATTATTCATTTTTTTTTTAAATAAAAAAATCAGACACTTATAAAAGACCTAGAAAATAATGGTTTGCACCAAAATGTTTAGTTTTTTACAATCTCTGTATTTCCACCATGATTTTTATTTTTATGATTTTTACTTTTTTACTTAATGGTAATCATTATTTTTGAGTAATATTATAAAACTCAAAAATAATCATTATAAATGAGTTTTATTTTTTTCGCTTAAAATAAAACTCAAAAGTAATTTACGGCTTCTGTGTTAAGATTTTTACCAATATTATTTTATATCCCTATAAAGGGACACCATATCTACCTCCCAGCATAATTTATTTTTTTATCGGAGTACGGTAACCCATTCAAACTTGCATCAAAACATGAAAAAACATCGAAAAATGTATAATCAGTGTTAAAGCACTAAACGACGATTTCGCGATTCATTTCTATTTTAAGAAATTCGTCAAAATTAAAGCTATTTTTAAGCCAAACAAATTTTTTTTCCTTGAACCTGTTTTTTTTATTAACAGAAAATATACAACTTATTTTATTTAACTTGTATTAAAATTGTATTAAAATATGTTTTATATTTTCTGCTTATAAAAAATACAGGTTCAAGGACGATAAACATTTCCTTTAAGGCAAAATTATATTAAATTCTAACTAAGCTTTTAGGATATAATCGAGTCGCAAAATCGTCGTTCCAAGGATGAAAATTATGTTTAAAGGACATTTCGTCTTTTGGTTCTGTGGAATTTTAAAAGTCCTGGTCCTAACAAGAGTATTGACACCAAGTTTGTCGGGATCAGACCATAAAAACCCAATATATAAATTTTCAAAAGAGTGAAATTTTTCAACTCAAAAGCGCGGACCAGGAATTCATTTTAGAACTATGGTTTCTTCGTGAAAACATCTTAGAATTGACCATAGATTACGAAAATGGGTTACCATTTTTTCAATTTTTCGGACCCATACAATTCGATTTACTCTATTATAAATTTTTCGATGTTTTTTCATGTTTTGATGCAAGTTTGAATGGGTTACCGTACTCCGATAAAAAAATAAATTATGCTGGGAGGTAGATATGGTGTCCCTTTATAGGGATATAAAATAATATTGGTAAAAATCTTAACACACAAGCCGTAAATTACTTTTGAGTTTTATTTTAAGCGAAAAAAATAAAACTCATTTATAATGATTATTTTTGAGTTTTATGATATT
Source organism: Drosophila subquinaria (assembly GCA_037043405.1). Lineage (NCBI taxonomy): Eukaryota > Metazoa > Arthropoda > Insecta > Diptera > Drosophilidae > Drosophila > Drosophila subquinaria. Next base: position 18,810 of record JBAMBL010000684.1, read on the forward strand.
ACTCAAAAATAATGATCATCATTAAGGAAAAAAATTAAAAATTAAAATATAATCATTATGATGTAATTTTTATAATATAACTTATAATGATTACGGTCCCTGGTTTAAATCACTTATCTTGTTATATATGTATGTAGCTGCCACAAAAACGATAGGTCGATATTTGAGGATAAGTACGAGAATTGCATGTGCATCACATCTGCGGCATGCCGAAGCCTGGGCCCAGGGTATATTACTGTCGAGTGCACTCGACTGTTCCGCTTGTTGATGTTGTTGTAGTGCTCCCGAATTCGATATCGAAATTAACACTCAGTTTGAAGTTTAAGAAAAGCTTCTCGAAACTGAACTTAAACTTTTAAATGAACTACGATGTGCAAAGACTTTAGCAAATTGTCATGGAAATCAATAAATTTACTAATAATTGGCTTCGATTATTCAAAGTCGTTTAACAACACTACTTCTCAGCGAGTTTATTTTTCTCGAATTACAACACTCTTTTCTATAGTTTAGCACACAATGTTAACAATATTCCATTCATTTAAAATCATATTTATACGTATTTTGTCAGCAATTTACATTAAAATCTCTTAATAGACATATTACGTATACGCAACGTAATGTGAAAAACTATCGAGAAAGACAATTGCAAAAAATGTCGAATGTCAAATGTGAAATGTCAAATGTCGTATGCCATGTCCAGGCATTAAACACACATTTCATATACCGTTTGTCAATCCTTAACATACTGCAGCAATAATATTTGTTACTTTTTTTTTTTTTTTGGAAATATTTATTGCATATTGTTTTCGTAGTTTTCGCCACTTTGTGGTATTCATTTTCAATTATAGCGTTTTTAACGTTTTTTGTTAACGTCCTTTAATACGTAATTACTTGCTTTTCATGTTGGAAACCTTTCACTGTCTGTAATTTGATTATCACAATACCCTGTGCAAGTTCGAAGCGAGTTGTTGCGTTCAGTTTGTTATTGTTCAAACCAGTGTTGCAAATTTAGCTATTTTCCCAAAAGATTTAGTGGGTTGCAACTGGCAAATGCGGGATAAATTGCAAAACAGCGGGTAGCGGGAATTTTGGCTACTTCAAAAATAATTTTAGCTTTTTGAAAATATCTGGCAACTTCATGTGTTTTTATGCTTTACGATGCCACACTTAAATACTTTGTGGTAATTTTTCCATTTGAATGGCACAAAAACATCGATAAGCCAAAGAGCAATTTTGTCGTTTTTAACTATGAAATCAATTGAATCTAGTCACAATTTATGAATCGATCGGTGAAAATGCGTAAAATATATACAGTCGTCCACTAATGTCTTCATACCCTCTAACTTTGTCAATTTGATATCTTAATTTAATCATCTATTCATTTAAATTCCGTTTGAATGATGCAAAAATTTCCTTAACCCATTAAGTACTCATGAACAATTTTTAAAATTTTTTGTAAAAGTGAATTTTTTAATTTTTTTCCTCGGTCCCAAACAAAAAATATTTTGAGGCAAAAAAATTCTTAAAAAATTCTAAGAGTGATTGTAAAAAATTTGAAAAATAACTTCGCTAGTATATTTTATGATTTTTTTAAAATTTCTAAAAAGCCACTTTTTGTATGAGAAGGAGAAAAAAGGGGTTAAAAGAGTAATTTTTAGATAATTTTAAAAAGTCATAAAAATTATTAGCGAAGAGATTTTTCAAATTTTTTTTTCATTCACTCCGAATTGTTTGAAGAATTTTTTTGCATTAAAATATTCAAAAAACACTGGATTAAATCAATAAAAATATCGTTTCTTTACTCTAGCGTTTTTTTTAGCTATCAACAAATTTTTTGTTAACTATTTTCAGCTTTTTTCAAAGGCTATTTTGGCTTTTTCATGTCCCGAAGAGTTGGCAACACTGTAAAAGTCTAGCGCTCTCTCTCTCACTGAACGCAGCGCAGCGACTGAGAGCAAAGAGCAGCAGCAGATCAGATGATTCGTGAGCGAACAAGAAACCGAAGGGGCGCATCGTAAGAGAGCAAGCCACAGAGTGTGCTATTTATAGAACTCATGCGCATTCTCTCTCTCTCTCTCTCTCTCTGCTCGTGTGTCGACTGCGACGCTGGCAGAATGACGGGATCCTTTCCAATGTAATAAGTAAGAGTATTTCTAGCTTCGACTTGTTTTCTGGCTTGTGCGCTAATCGAATTATCAGCTTAATGTCAAGTTTAATTCAATTTTTTGCCAACATTCATTTTAATTCCGCATTATTGTTGTTGTTGTTTTTTTTCATTTTCAGTTGCAGCTGTTTTTGTTGTTGTTGTCATTTTTGTGGTTTTTATATATATCAAATTTCATTCCGCTTGACTTCAAATGCAATTAAGCACAAAAGTTAAAAAAAAACAAAAAAAACATGTAAATGAAACTGAAAGAAATTGAAATAATTCAAATTTCAGAATATTTTATATTGTTTTTATATGTTTTGATTTTTAAAACAATTACTAAATAAAAACAAATAAAAAAAAGTAATAAATATATTTACCATAAATCAAAAAGAAATTTATTACCTTAGAATTAAGGGATTAATTTGAAGTTTTTTGTTGAATTAAAAACCATTATACAGGGTATCTATCAGTCCACATATGTACATATATATTTTCAATAATTTTCCAGGATATTCTCAGCTCGTTTCTTTGGTTTAAATGCTGCCAAACAACATAACAAATAATTTATTTACGCATTTGCTGTTCTTGTTGAAATAAATTTTAATGCAGCCGGACATGCACGAACATGCACGGACATGCACGGACACGCACACACAGGAAGTTATGTGCATGCAGCTCATAAAAAACTGTGAAATTATCAACGCTTAATAGATTTTCGAACACGTGCAATCTACATGACGTTGTCCGACAACACAAACAACAACACAAACAACAACACAAACAACAACACAAACAACAACAACAACAACGACAACAACACACACAGCCAAATCTGCAAATTGGCAATGCATCTATGTGTGTGTGTGTGTGTGTGTGTGTGTGTGTGTGTGTGTGTGTGTGTGTGTGTGTGTGTGTGTGTGTGTGTGTGTTCAACATTCTGATCCCTAAATGACCCCAAAGTCAAGTGAACCGTATAAACAATTTATAGCCGCACCCACAACAGCATTTAGCCAACAACAACAACAACAGCAACAACAACAGCAACAACAACAATTACATAGGACTTTGCCAATGCCAGCTCGTAAAAATGCAAAATGAATCAACAACAACAACAACTATCGAATTGCTGCAAGCTGCGTCCCTTGCACTGTGGGCACCTTCTCCATTTTTGTCGGTTAAAACAGTGGTGTCCAAACACACACACAATTAAACAAAGCAGCGAAACGTTTTACTGCTTTACACTGAGAAAATTAAATGAAGGCAGATTCGAGCTGTCGCTTCGTTACAGTTGGCGACGTAAAGAGAGCAAAGCATCAGTTGCAGTGCATGACAAAAGTCCAGCGCTCTCTCACTGAACGCAGCGCAGCGACTGAGAGCAGAGAGCATCAGCCGATCAGATGCTTTGTGAGAGAAGAAACCGAAGGGGCGCATCATAAGAGAGCAAGCCGCTGAGTGTGCTATAAATAGAACAGGCGTATTCTGTCTCTCGCTCTGTACGTGTGTCGACTGCGGCGCTGGCAGAATTTTAGAGCTTCTTTGGCATTTTAGACTGCCTTAATGTGAGGAATTCAATATGTTAGCTCATCAAAGTAGGCTACAAAACAAATTGCCTTAAACAAAAACTGTGAGCTATACAGGAATTGGCCATGTTCACCAGAACAATGAAATTGTGATGAGCAATCATAATTTAAAATGTTGTGATTATGATGACTGAAAATTCATCATCAAAATAGAACGCTGAGATTATGTGATTGTGATGCTTTTTTATCGATACACCAAATCTTAATCAACAAAACACAAGATTTGAATATAAATAGGACAAAATGAATAAGGAAACAAATTTATTTATACTAATTTGGTATTCTTAAAAAAAATGCAATGAAGACTTGGGAATCTGCTTTTTTTTAAGGAATGTGGTTAGAAAAAGTGCCTTAAACTTTTACATATAAAATATTAAATGCGCATACAATATTGGCTTAAATATTTATTAATGAAATGTATCAAATATTATATTAAATCTCCCCTTTTCATTCAGCATTTTGCGACAAATTGTTTTAAATTCCTTAAATATCAACGCCTTTGACAAAAAAGGAAACAATTTTGATTTTGCCTCACAATTGCATCAAAGTTTAACACCAAGTCCAAGGCGAATCTGCCATAAAGGTGACGTCGCTCGATGTGTTGAGTTGGCAATCTCTTTTTCAACTTGCTCTCTACGCTCTCAGAGAGGCAATCGATAGCACTCTTTGTACGCTCTGCGCTCTTCGTTTGTCATTGTTATTTGCTGGCATACTGTCAAGCGTGTCAAGCGCTTGGCCCCTCGAAAGAGAGCAGCTGTGGTGACCAGGGACCGCAAATAAGAGTTATGAGAAACTGGATAAACTTTTATTTTCAATTTTTATTTAAAAATTATAGAATAAAAGTTATTTTTCAATTTTTATAATAAAAATTGAAAATAAAAATTATTTTTCAATTTTTATTATAAAAGTTGAAAATAAGAATTATTCTTCAATTTTTATTATAAAAGTTGAAAAATAAAAATTGAATGCAAATGTCTTTTGAACCGGAAGGTGTATTTCATTCACAAGGGGGTGGTGAGGGGTTGGAGGGTAACGTTGCTCCGACTCTCCTTGGCTATGACTTTGTATATACATACATATCACTGTTGGAAATACGCCGTCCAATTCAAAAAACATTTACAGTCAATTTTTATTTTTCAACTTTTATAATAAAAATTGAAGAATAATTCTTATTTTCAACTTTTATAATAAAAATTGAAAAATAATTTTTATTTTCAATTTTTATGATACAAATTGAAAAATAAGAGTTAAATTATAATTTTTAAATAAAAATTGAGATTTAATTAATATTTAATATTTTTTTTATTTAGATCAAAAAATAAGAGTTTTCATTTAATTTTTTGGATAAAATCAACAAATAACTTTTATTTAATAATTTATATTTTAAAATTATAATCGTTACGGTCCCTGGTGGTGACGACGTCACCTTCATGGTGAATTCGCCCTGACCAAGTCTTTTTACAAACTAAGAACTTGCGATTGCAAACAATTTGTCAAATGTTCAAATGTGCAATTTACATTTAAATTGCATATTCTGTAAATTCTTAGTTTTAGCAAAGTATTTAACTTATTTTTTACTTACTGGTTTCAGTTTTTTATCAAAGAAAAAGATGAAGAACTTACCTAAAATGAGAAGTAATACAAAATTGAATTAGTATTTTATTTTTGGAGCATATTAATATAATACTATTTATGAAATATCTTAACGAGATTATTAAAAAGTAACAATTTTAGTTTGACAGTAAGTTTCGAATTTGGGTAAGGTGCCCATTGTACGTGTGCGTGTGTGTGTTTGAAGAGGGTGGGGGGGGGGGCATCATCATAAACCACTTATTTGCGCTCCAAATGCAACAACAGCAACAACAACAATTTGATAAATGTTCATACACCAGTTTTAACACACGCAACTCTCTCTCTCTCCCTCTCTCTTTCTCTCTCTTTCTCTCTCTGTCACTTTCTGTCTGCCCTTAGCTCGCTTTCTCTCTCCCTCGCTTGTGCGCTTTGTATGGCGCGCTGAAAAGTATGCTACATTCTTACAGACTTGTGGCTATCGCTTTTTAATTTGTATTTTTCTACATTCTTATGCTCTCTCTCTCTCTGTCTCTCTCTTCCACCTTACCCACTTTTAAGCTGATATATAAATATAATAAAGGGAGCGAAAGTTGAAAATTAAAATAACTAGTGATAAAGACGAGGAAACAAAGACGAGAAAGAAGCGTCGATTTAAACTTTATTAAAATCAAAATGAAAACATACAAAATTACCATAAAAATCGATTTCAGAGAGATAACATGACTAAATGCTGCTTTTTTTTTGGAAAACACATTTTCTATTTCCAACTATCGCTTTTTAGACCCCGTACTTTAAAAAAGTAAATGGGTCTATTAACTTTGTCACAAAAAAAAGTGCGTAACAGGCAGAAGAAGGCGTGGCAGACCCCATAAAGTATATATATTCTTAATCAGCATCAACAGCCGAGTCGATATAGCCATGTCCGTCTGTCCGTCTGTAAGAGCGCCTAGATCTCAGAGACTATAAGAGCTAGAGACTCCAAACTTGGTATGTAGGTTCGTCTATATTAAGAGCAGATCGAGTTTGTTTTAGATTTTGGATCGGACCACTATATCATAAAGCTCCCATAGGAACAATCAGTTGAAAATCAAGTCTTAGTATGGACAACTTTTTTGCTGTTTGAGATATTTCAACCAAGCTGACAGAATATGCATAAAAGATGGTCCCATACATACTGACCAAATTTGATTGAAATCGGATTACTATATCATATAGCTGCCATAGGAACAATCAGTCCAAATAAAGTCTTAGTATGAAAAGTAGTATGTTTGAGATATCCTTATAATAAGTACGGGGTCTCCGACAGTCGAGTACCGCTCGACTGTAGCACCGCCGACTAGTTTTTTATATCGTTTAAAATGACGTTGATTCTTGGCGGACAAAACCCATTTTCATTTTCAGTTTCACAAACGATGCGAATACGACGAATGTGAATGCCTAAAAAGTTGTTCTTTCAAAAATTATAATTGTTAATGAATGAATTTAATGAAATATTTCTTTCAGGCTTTTTGTATATGGGCATTTCCAGAAAAAGGTCCACCTCGCCCAAAAACGTAAAATCGATCAAAAACTCACATTATGTGAAATTTTCTTCCAAAAAAGTATTCAAGTTATTTATTTAAGCAATATACGCTAGAAGAAATTGAATAGGATGAACATATAGATTCTACATTAGAATAATATTACTTGGAACTTTTTCTATATTTTTGGAAATTTTTTTAAAAATTGTCTTCCAAAATGGACCGTTTGTATTCTATCGATTACTCTAAGCAAGATTTTAAGATTGTAACATAGACCATTTTAATACATAGAAATATATTGAATGTTTAATTCAAAACAAGTTTTACAAGCTGCTTTCGATAGATCGAATAAAATTTGATGAACAAATTCTTGGCACAAACTAGGTGGAAATCTTGTCACGTTCGCGTTGTCGCGTTACAAATTACTTAAAAACTTGTAAAATAAATAAAATTATAGTAACATTTCAAAATTATTTCTAAAATGGAAAACTACATTATTTTATTATGGTTTAAGAGTATTTTCTTCCAAATTACTCGCCACATTTCGCAGACTTTCGCATTTGTCAAGATGAACTCGAACATGACTTCCATTTTTCGTCGCGTTCGCGATGCATTGTTTTCTACAAATAATTCGAAAACGACAAGTCTTCAAAGCTTGTCTTTTATAATAAAAATATTGTTGATAAAATGCATTAAACAGTTGAGAAAACATTTTTGAAAATGTCAACGATTGCCATTTGTTTTTTCATTTAAAGACGTACAAATGTCGCGTTCTCGATCCTGGAAATACCCATATAGTAAGGAAAATTATAATGTAGCTTTGCTTTTTATATCAATAATTTGGTTCAATTGACATTTAAATGTGATTTGAAAGGAGATGTTTCAAAAAAATTACTTAACAAATGCTCTTAAAACTCAAAAGCCTCGAAAGAAGAAGCTGCAATTGGGGCTGTTGCCAATGTCAGAGTCCAAATCCGAGTCCGAGTCATTAGCCAATGTTTTTGTATGGCCTAAACAGCAGGCGAAACATGTAACAAATCCTGATGCTACTGGTCAGCAAATTGCGAGTGTTGTAAATCGCTTTAAGCATCAGCCTAAAGGGGCAACAGTGGCAAGTGGCAAGTGGCAAAGGGAAGTTGCAACAACAACTCCTGTGGCTAAAAGTATCCCACTGTATTAGCTGCAAGTTTTGTGCGTTAGTCAACAAAAACATTGCCGCAGTGACCCAAATTTTTGTGTATGACCATAACAACGGCAACTGTGCAACAACAACAGCAACAACAACAACCAGAGTTGCCGCAGCGTTGTTGCATTTTTTATTGCTGCCTTGCACTATGGTCAAAAGCATTCTATTTGTTGGCATTAATTTCAAATGGTAAAAAATAAAAAAAAACCATAGAAAGAGGGCGATTAATGATGAATTTAAGTGAAACAATTTTAAGGGGGTCATCACTAGTTTTTAAATGAATTTTGAAATTTCAATGCAAAATGAGCGTTTGCTTGATTGTTTTGTGCATGTTGTCACTAATATGAAATGTTTACCAACACTACATTTTTTCTCACATGTCAATTCTTGATTTTAGTGACAAAATGCACAAAACAAGCATGCAAAATTTTAAAATTCAGTTAAAAAAAAAGTAGAATAGACCCCCTGAAAATTGTTTCACTTAAATTCATCAGAAATTGCCCTCGATCTGGGTGTTTTTTTTTTTTTTTTTTTTTAAATTATTCGCAGCCTTTCAATCCATTTTTTTTTAGATTTTTAGGGACTACCCCTAATATTTAAAGTCCGCAGCTTAAAAACGAGCGGAAAAATTACTTAAATTCAACTTTCAGAGCAACTTGTGAGTTGTTCTGTAAACATTTGAAAAAAAGCGTCAATGTGGATAAAGTTATTAAAATTATTTCAAATACGCTATAAGTAAAGATTTTTTGATTTGTGTCATTTATGGTGGAATTGTTTAAAGCAGGGGTGCTCAGCTTTTGCTCATTCCATTCCATACATAGGAAACAAAATATCGTATACATGCACGGCGCCGAGTATACAAAATACCAACACATGCAAACATTTTCGTGTGTATGCAATGCGCAGCACAAAAACCGGTTTTGTTCTCTTCTCTGATTGGAGCTTGCAAGCGCAAGAAAACTGAACAACAGCAATTTCAATGTGATTTTGTTGTTGTCTTTTCTTCAAGTTTGCACTTCTCTTCTTTGTATTGGTGTTTTTATTGGTGTGAGTATTGGTGCGAACTCATTCGTATTCTGGCTTTGGGCACCCCTGGTTTAAAGTGTTGTTGATGTGTGTATTTTAAGCTCAAATCTAACAAATGTGTGTTTTTGTTATGTCAATTATTACTTAAGTATAGCACAAAATATCTCAAGAGTTTTGCTTAAAGTTAATTAACAAAACCAGCCAGAATCAGATGTTAATAATTATTTTTGTTATTTTTTGCAACTTTGCGTGAAAAACACACATGTTGCAGCTGTGAATTTATGCTGGAAAATCAAACTTTACTCTGAGTCAATAAGGAGAGCGGGCTGAAAATATGGTCAAGTTGAAAAACAAAAGAAATTCGAATTTAGTCTAACTAAGATGATATGCCAAAGTTCAAGTTTCTAGCCTTAGATTTAGATTTGATATAAATATTTTACACTTTATACACATTTAAAATTTATGCCAAAATTTGGGGCGTATTTGCCCATTGTGCTTTGTAGGCAATGTCACAGCGGGTGGTTGGTGCTGGTTGGTTGCTGTGGTGCACGCAAAAAGTAGCAACATAAAACTGACAGCAACAGAGGCCAGAGACAACAACAACAACAACTGCAACAACTGCAACAGCAACTGCAACAAATTAAAACAAACGAAACAATTTATTTATGTCGTTGTCAGCAGCAGCAACAGCAACAACAGCAACAGCAACAACAACAACAACAACCAGCAATTGCAGCCCCATCTCTAAAACAAAAGTCAAGGATGACAATAAAAATTGTTCAACACCAAATAATTTACAACAATTTTGTAACTACAAATTTATTAGCCAACCATCCCTGGGGGCAAAGTCACAACAGCAACAACAACAACAGCTTTTAAAACAGTCAAACATTGCAGCGAAACACGAAGTCAACGAAACGTTTTACTGCTTTACACTGAAAAAATGAAATGAATGCAGATTCGAACTGTCGCTTCGTTACAGTTGGCGACGTAAAGAGAGCAAAGCATCAGTTGCAGTGCATGGTAAAAGTCCAGCGCTCTCTCTCTCACTGAACGCAGCGCAGCGACTGAGAGCAGAGAGCAGCAGCAGATCAGATGCTTCGTGAGCCAACAACAAACCGAAGGGGCGCATCATAAGAGAGCAAGCCACCGAATGTGCTATTTATAGAATTCATGCGTTTTTTCTCTCTCTCTGCACGTGTGTTGACTGCGACGCCGGCAGAGCTGTGAGATCCTTATCCCATTTGGCATTTTGGACACCACTGTATGTGTTTAACTCTTAAGTTTATTATTAAATGAAATGAATGAAAAGTTTCAAGATTGATTCTATTTGCCTTGTTTTCTGCTTTTTTCTTTTTTCGCGTGGTTTTTCTGCGTCCTTTTCAGTGTCGGATTTTTTCCATGTTGCCTCTTTTCTGCTGAACCGAACTCTCTGAACTCTGCTGTTAACTCAAAATGTAATGCTTAATAAGAATATCGGCTGTTAGCTCTCTGCTGTTAATTTGCTGTTCTGCTGTTAATCTGCTGTTCTGCCTCTGCTGTTCTGCTGTTGTTGTTCTCTTTGCTTTGCTGTAAATCTGCTGTGCGTTCCCTATCCAATCTTACATGTATTAACGCCAAATATGTGTAACATTTTTATATTAATAAAAAAAGTTATTATTTTCCTTTTTTGAACAGAATATTTTGTAAGTTTCCTTAATTTGTTTTTAATTCCAGCTTTGTAGTAAATTTAAAATTTTTTTGTTCACTGCATCCAAATTTAATTGTCGGTATAAAGTAGATACAATTAAATTATAAATAATATAATTGTCATCAATTTTCATTCAAAAAGAACTCTTTATTTAATTAAGTTTTATAAAGTTTTATTGCCAGAATATTGCTGTTCATATGTAAATAGCTTATAGAACATTTTACAGGGTATATTGCATGTTTAGTAAACACTTGCGTGTGTTTTCATGTTTCAATTGTTTCAAATGCAGTTGTCATTTCGGCCTGCGAATTAATCATTTCAATTAATTGTTCTTGTCTCACACTCTCTCTTTAAATCGCTCACTTTCTCGCGCTCTCTCTCTCTCTCTCTGCCTCTCACTCGCTTGCTCCTTAATTCTCTATCACAACTTTAAAACGCTCTCTTTCAAATGTACGTCAAGCTTATACCGCCAGATGGCGCTGCTATGGCTGCCATAATTATGTGCGTCACACTTCTACCGCCAGATGGCGCTGCTTGTTATAAAAAAGCTTTGATTATGCGCAAGTTTTATATCAAGGAGCAAAAGCTTCTTTTGCTGGTTTGCTGGCAATGTGCACGTTTTATGGTAAAAAGCTCGCCAAAGCTTTTGGCAACTGATTTCTCTACACTCTCCACTCGGCTGTAAATTAAGCACACTCCATTGGCCAATTCTTTCCACATACACGAATCTCAATTCGAAAAATTGCTTAACAAAATTGAGATTTATTTGAGATATTTAGTTGAGAACTGGAATTTATTATTAGAGTATTTTCAAAATATTCAGTTCAATAAATTTTCTCCATTCATAAGAGAAATTTTCGATTTTTTTTAAAGCTTGGTATTTTTATTAGTCTTTTCAGTTGCTGCATTTATTTGGTATAGTAAATAATTTATAATGAATTGACTTTTGGAAAATACTTGCAAATAAACTAAAAGGACATTCGCTACAGTCAGCTACTGGAGAAGATATAAACAATAACAACCAGTGGCAAAGAATCGACTTGAATATACCCTGTAAACCTCTGAATGATATAACATTTCAACGAAACTAAGAAAATATTTTGTTGTTGAGGGTAAATTTGTGGAATTTTGTTTTATTTTATTTATTGATTTTATTCATTTAATATTTTAATATTTATTAATTTTATTTATTGAATTTCTCAATATTTATTGATTTATTTTATTGATTTATAATATTCATTGATTTTATTCGTTTAATTTTAGAATATTTTTTAATTTTATTCATTTAATTATTAAATATTTATTAATTTTATTTATATAATTTTTGAATATTTATTAATTTTATTTAATTAATTTTTCAATATTCATTGATTTTATTCATTCAATTTTTGAATATTTATTAATTTTATTCATTTAATTTTTGAATATTTATTAACTTGATTTATTTACTTTTTTAATATTTATTGATTTTATTTATTTAATTTTTGAAAATGTATTAATTTTATTTATTTAATTTTTCAATATTTATTGATTTTATTCATTTTATTTTTAATATTTATTAATATTGTTTATTTAATTTATTTCTTTATTAATTTGATTTATTTAATTCTTCAACATTTATTGATTTTATTTATTTAATTTTTGAAAATGTATTAATTTTATTTATTTAATTTTTCAATATTTATTGATTTTATTTATTTAATTTTTCCAAATTTATTTTATTTTTTATTTTTGAATATTTATTAATTTTATTTATAAATTTTTTGAATATTTATTAAATTTATTTATTTAATATTTCCACATTTATTAATTTCATTCATTTAATTGTTCAATATTTATTTATTTCATTTATTTAATTTTTGAATATTTATAAATTTTATTTAATTCGTTTTTAAATATTTTTTTATTTTACTCATTTAATTTTTTAATATTTATTAAATTTATTTATTAAATTTTTCAATATTTATTGGTTCTATTCATTTAATTTTTTAATATTTATTAATTTATTTTATTAATTTTTTCGGCATTTGTTGATTTTATTTCTTTAACTTTTCAATATTTATTGATTTTATTCATTTAATTTTTCAATATTTATTGATTTAATTCATTGCATTTTTGAATATTAAAAAATTTATTCATTAAATTTTTGAATATTTACTAATTTTATTTATTTGATATTTCAATATGTATTAATTTTTTTTATTTAATAATTCAACATTTATTTATTTTATTCATTTAATTTTTTTTATTTATTTTCATTTTATTAATTTTATTCATTTAATTTTTAATTAATTATTAGTTTTATTTATTTAATTTTTCAATATTTATTGATTTTACTTATTAAAGTAAGTTAGTCAATAATTTGCATGTTCAAGTTTAGTTAGGCATACACTACAACGAACCCTTAGTGATAACAGGGTATAAAATAGCGCGAAAATCAACAGAATAATAATGTTGAACGCCAGGATTCTTTAGCTAACCATAAATCACACACACACACACTTACACACAAACACAAGCGAATGTTGCGTTAATTGTTATAAAAAAATAAAAGAAAAACATAAAAACATGAAAATTTGCTGGCTAGAGAGCGTGAAAACCGCAGCGCTTTTGCTTGCTCGTCTTTCCGTAGCTTTTCCTATGCGTGACTGTCCGTCCGTCTGTCTATGTGGAGCATCCTTTGTTGCATCACAGCATCACAGGAAGGACATTGTTTGCTCAACGCCCCAAGCATTGTCAATAAATTGTATGTGCGAGATTTATTGTCTCTGCCGCTAGAGAAATGGCCCAAAACCGGACAATACGCGCTCTCTCTCTGTCTCTCTCTCTCTCTTTTTATACCCGTTACTTGAAAAATTAGCTAAAGGGTATATTGTATGCGTTGCAATGTTTGTAACAGGCAGAAGGAAGCATCTGCGACCCCATAAAGTGTATATATTCTTCTCTATGTCCGTCTGTCCGCTCGTTTGTCTATCCGTCCGTCTTTTAACTATTCCGTTATCCACTTTTATTAGCTATTATCTTACTAAATCAGAACAAAATCGGACAAATAGAACGGTAGTAATGGCTGTTTTAAGTCTTTAAGCAATGCAGGCAATGTAAAACTAGATTAAGTTGCCACTAAAGGTAGCAGAAAACCTGTTTAAATAAAATATACAAATTTTTTACGAAAAAAAAAAAAAAAAAAAGCAATGCAGGCACCTAAAAGTATGCTATACAATTTTTTATTTTATTTTTTTGAATAAGTAACGAGTATGCTACGGACGCTAACTCGACTCTAGCCTTCCCCGCTTGTGCTCTCTCTATGTATCGCTCTCTTTTGTTTGGCAACAATACCCAATTAGAGAAAACGAGTGAGAGAGAGACCGATTAATGAGCAGGATAAAAAAAGAAACTCACCTTATCACAGACATTTTTGGCTTAAATATAAACAAATTGGATTCACAAAGCGTCTAAAGAAAACAAAATGAAGCGAATCAAAGTAAAGAGACAAATGAATTGAATCGAATCGAATCGAATGGAAATGAAAAAGAGCATCTGCAAATATTGAATGAATATGGCACAAAATATACGACTAACAATGTTAATTAAAAGAATCGTTAAAAAAAAACGAATACAATGAATTGAAATAAATCGACAAAAAAAAAAAAAGGAAATTAAACGAAATAAACGGAAATCAACATGCATTTTAATAAACAAGCGAATGAAAGGGATAACAACAAAACGACACGAAAAGAATCAACAAAAGAAACAAGAAAATTGAAAATAAAATGTGAATCGACAAAAATTTTATTATATTAAAACATATAAAATGTCTGAAACGGGGCAACAAAATAAAAACAAAAGTCTTGTATTTACATTGAAAATTTCAATATGTTTTCATATTTCTTTAAAAACACACCAGAAAATGCAATAAAATTCGATTCAGCTAAAAAAAATTACCATATAAATTGAAAAACTAAACAGAAAGACAAATGAATTAAAATGAAAATGCTGAAAATAAATCGCAAATGAAAATAGATGAATTGAATCAAAATATAGTATTATTATTCAAATATAAATGGCTATGGAAATATTTCAATCGAAATAAAAAACATGTCAAATATTGGCAATTTTTGGTAGCTGTAGAAATTATGGAATATCATGAATAAATTTCAAATAAATGGCAATCAAATTCTAATTGCCCAAAAAAAGCTAATTAAGATAACTACAAAAACAAAAATACAACGTGCCCAGGGGAATTACAGATGAGTTGAAAGGTGTGTGTGTGTTTGTGTGTTTGTGTTTGTGTGTGTGTGTGTGTGTGTGTGTGTGTGTGTGTGTGTGTGTGTGTGTGTGTGTGTGTGTGTGTGTGTGTGTGTGTCGAGTTCCCGACTACAGCATACCCGTTACGTACTTCAATAAATATTTAAAAAAATTGTATTGCATACTTTTAGGCGCTTGCATTGCTTAAAGACTAAAAACAGCCATAACCACCATACCATTTGTGCGATCTTCTTACAATACAGTAGGATGATAGCTAATAATAGTAGTTAACGTTAACTAGCTGAAAAACATACGAATATCTTACAAATGCTAGGAAAATGTTCAAGTTTAAGGTACTTGGCTATATGTTTATAGTGTGGCATAACACATTAGTTAAAGGCAATCAAATGCTTAAGTTAAGGGCAATTTTTGTCACTAAATAGATTTGTGTGTGTGTTTGAGTTGCCTTCCAATTTCGAGAATTGCAATAGACATCGAAGCTTCTGCCTCGAGTTTTGGCTTCGAGTTGTCGCACAAACTTGTTCAACATGAAAACGACAAGCTGGGAAATAAGCTAAAACACACACACACACACACACTCAGCCTAATGATGCTAACAGACAAGACTGGCAATGAATTCCATGCACTATGGTAAGAAGTTCGATATTTACATTTGCAATTTTTGTGATTTTCAAATCTGAATAAATTGTTTAAAATAAAAACTTATTTTATACAAAAAACCTAAACTTTCAAAAGTAGAAGAAAAAAAACTTTACTTTAAAAATTTCCTTTGCCAAACAAAAAATTGGGCATTTATCCCACAGTGCAGTGGACTTGACGGAGGAAGGGAGACAGACAGATACGTAAATAGCGAGGGGAAGAGAGAAAAGTTGAGAGTGAAGGGAGAGTAGGCTCATTAACTTCGCATTGTATGCCGAACGAATGTGTCGCACACCATATTCCTTTCCTCCTCCACACGTGTGTGTGTGTGTGTGTGCTTGGACCCTGCGGTACGGCTGATGTTGAGACAACACCCGGTTCTAGCCTCGGGATGCATCACTTGTAGCTAGCACAGTAGTTAGCTTCATCCCATCTACCTAGTTCTAGCGATGTTTCAAGCCCCTTTGGAGCTAGGCGAGTCGTAAGCTAAGGGTAATGCAGCGCCGTACCGTTCACTACCGTTCGGTACCGCTCGCTTCAGCAGACATGTAGTGCAATAATTCATTAGAAAAAAACCAATGTTGGTGCCGAACGTCATTCCTTATCGCTGTCGCTAGGGGAGTCGTTAGCTAAGGGTAATGCAGCGCCGTACCGTTCACTACCGTTCGGTACCGCTCGCTTCGGCGGGCATGTAGTGCAATAATTCGTTAGAAAAACACACTTGTTGGTGCTGAACGTCATTCCTTATCGCTGTCGCTAGGCGAGTCGTTAGCTAAGGGTAATGCAGCGCCGTACCGTTCGAAGCCACTCGGTACCGCTCGCTTCGGCGGACATGCAGTGTTCGTTAGAAAAACATTCCTTGTCGTTGTCGCTAGGCGAGTCGTTAGCTAAGGGCTATGCAGCGCCGTACCGTTCACTATCGTTCGGTACCGCTCGCTTCAGCAGACATGTAGTGCAATAATTCGTTAGAAAAACACACTTGTTGGTGCTGAACGTCATTCCTTGTCGTTTTCGCTAGGCGAGTCGTTAGCTAAGGGTAATGCAGCGCCGTACCGTTTACTACTTTTCGGTACCGCTCGCTTCAGCAGACATGTAGTGCAATTCTACGTCATTCCTAGTACCCTTCAGCAATTCCTTAGGCAATTCCCTAGGTTTGTCGCCAGTCAGCCGAACCACACGGTACACAGACTTTCAATTGCGTTACAAATACTCTTAGCCAAGTTTGTTTCTAGTTTTTGCCCATATGAAGATATGTACATAGTTTGCTTTTTTTTCTGTGTCTGTTTTCTGTTTCTGTGATTTGATTTGCCGCCCGTTTTGGGCCAAAAATGCAGCAAAGTTTTCGCCCATCACAGTAACAGTAAATCCAAGAGAGAAACAGCAAAAGCAAAAGCAGAAGCGAAAGCAAAACAAACTTTACTAATTAGAAATAATGCCGCCACATAGTGCGATGCTTAAACGCAGTGTAATATACATAAGGCTTGAGTACTTTGATCCTGTGGATAAAGTAGTTAACATCTCCCCAACAACACTACCTTCTCTAACTCTCTCTCTCTCCCTCTCTCTGTCTCTTTCACTTTTGCACAACATGGTGACAAAAATTACAATACAAAAAATACAAATTTTGCCAAAAGTTAAACAAGAGAAAATAAACTTATAATAGAAAAAGAAAAGTGATGAATTTTAATCGAAATATTTAAAAAAAAAAATCAGCTTACATAAAATAAAAATAAAAAACAATTCTATTTAATTCAAATTAAATTTTTTTCAATGATCTAAAAAGATTTTAGTTGAGAATCTAAGTAAAAAACATAATTTACCAATCAAAATTTGAACATTTGTTTCAAGAATCAAAGTCCTTGACGCATTTTTTTGACGAATGGCCCTAAAATGAATTTTTTCTATTGTTTCCTTATAAAATTACTTTTGAAATTTTTTTTTGATTTTCATAATAATCAAATGTTTATATATTGTATAATTATAAAACAAATTTTTTCAATTATTTTTCTAAATTTTTGCTTTTGAAAGTTTTAAATATACATATGGGCATTTCCACAGAAGGTGGGAACAAAATTGATCAAAAACTCACATCTAGTGAAATTTTCTACCAAAAATGTATTCAAGTTATTTATTTAAGCAATATACGCTAAAAGAAATTTAATAGGATGAACATATAGATTCAACATTGAAATAAATTCACTTTTTCTATTTATATTGTTGCCCATTTCCTTAAAAATTGACTTCCAAAATGGACCGTTTGTATTTTGACGATTACACTTAGTAAGATTGTAAGATTGTAACATAAACCATTTTAAAATATAGAAATATATTGAATGTTTAATTTTAAACAAGTTTTACAAGCTGTTTTCGATACATCAAATAAAATATAATGAACAAATTCTTTTAACAAACTAGGTGGAAATCTTGTCACGTTCGCGATGTCGCGTTAAAAATCACCAAACAAACTTGTAAAATAAATAAAATTATTGTATATTGATAATATAATTTTTTTATGGCTTTGAAGTATATCCTTCCCAATTACTCGCCACATTTCGTTTCAAAATCAAGTCAAAAACAACTACCATTTTTGTCGCGTTCGCGATGCATTGTTTTCTATAAATAATTCGAAAACGACAAGTCCTCAAAGCTTGTTTTTTATAATAATAATACTTCTGATAAAATGCATTGAACACGTAAATAAACATTTTTGAAAATGTTAATTTTTGACATTTTTTCTCAATTAAAGACGTACAAATGTCGCGTTCGCGATCCTGGAAATACTCGTATACTTCAGTTTGATGTATTGAAATGCATGTAAAATTTACAAAACATCTGAGTTAATTTCGTATTTGAAATACTAGAAAAGAGAATTCATTTTATAGCAAATGAATTTCTAGCAAATTGTCATAATGTTTTCGACAGTTTTGTCGGCTGCTAGCGAATTTCCATTTCCCCATTTCCATTTGCCTGCGAAAATGCAGATAGTAGATTTTGTGAATTTTCCGCGTTGAATTTTTTTTTTTTTTTTTTTTTTTTTTGGTGGAATTGCATGGAACGTAATGCGGCAAGTGCAGGCGCCTGCATCATCATCATAGCCAAGTAGCAAAGAGAGAGAGAGAGAGGGAGAGAGAGAGAGAAAGCGCGTGAAAATAATACGCATAGAGCAGGCAGTAAATCACGAGGCCCAAAATGCAATTAGACGCATTAGCGTGAACGGAAAGAGCTAGAAAAACACAATGTAGGTGTGGTTTGTGGCCAAGGGAAAGGGCCAGGGGAAGGGAGTAGCAGGGAGAAAGTGGGGAAAGTGGAAGTTGTCATTGCCACACAAGGTACCAAGTGCCCCAAAAAAAACACAAGCACATTTAGGCCACATTTAGAGTCAAATGTTATGCATAAATTGGCCGAAAAAAAAAGCAAAAGAATTCCATCTGAGGTTTAATTAAATCACACAAATGTCAATCAGCAGCAAGAAAAATCGAGCAAGAAAATGTGAACGAGGGCGGAAAAAGCTGAAAAAAATCTGGAGGGAAGCTTAAGTAGAGAAGGCAAAGAAACAAAGAAAAAAAAGCAAAATAGGCAGCCACAAATAACAACGTCTAATTAGTTGCCAAAATAATAATAAAATACCACAAGGCAAACCAATAAGAAAACTCTGGCTAGAAGCTGCACGACATTTAGCTACCCTGTAAAGGAAAAGCTAATGCTAAAGCTTTGTTCTATGATCTAGAAACCAAATTCCGACTATAGCATAACCGTTACTTATTTAAAAAAAATAAAACAAATTTCATTGCATACTTCTAGGCACGCACATTGCTTAAAAACTTAAAACGGCCATTACTACCGTTCTATTTGTCTGATTTTGTTGTGATTAAGTTGGATGATAGCTAATAAAAGTGGATAACGGAATTTCTTAAAGTCGAACGGACAGACAGATTTAAATAAAATATACAAATAAAAAAAAAAAAAAAAAAAAAAAAGTTACTAGCGGCTTTTGGCGATTTCAACGAATACATTATACGCCTTTAATTATTTTTTAAGTAACGCCTATAAAAATCTGGGTTTATCAATTGATCATTATTAAATCTTTGTACATTTTAATAAAATTTTTGATTTGAACGTCTTCAAAATAAGTGTGAATATATAAAAAAAATTATCCATAAAACTTTTGCACATCAAAAGTTTGCAATGCAGCAGAAATAATACGATTTAAATGAATTTTAAAAAATTTACAGGGTATTTGAAATGAAAGCAACAGATTATTGTTAGCTATTTGCATTTGGTTTGCGCGCAAATTGAAAAATTCTACGCCAAAGCCAAATGGAAAGCAATCAAATTACGACGCCAACAGCGAGGAACAAAGAACAAAGAGAGAGGGGAAGAGAGAATGCGAAAGGAATGGGCAAAGGGGGGGGGGGGGGTAGGAATTTGCGAGCCAGCATCAAATATTTATGTCACACGCAGAGAGAGACTGAGAGAGCAAGGGAGAAAAAGAGAGAGCCTAAAATCGAAATCGAAATCGAAATCGAAATCAAAATACGCATTGTCAAAGGGAAGAAGAGAGGGAGGAAGGAAGGAAGGAGGGATTTTTGGTTGCCAGTGGCTGCGATTAGTCAGCCTGCAAATTAGCTGACCAATTGCCAATGACAATGCCAACAACAACAACAACAACAGCAGCAACAACAGCAACAATAGTAATAATAATACACCATGGGAGGCGTTTCAATTGTTCAGTGCCCCCAAAATGACCGCCAGCTGCCTGTATATTGACCATGTGATGTGATGTGTTGTGATGTGTTGTTGTGACCAGCGGCTCCATCAGCACCAGACCATGAAACGACAAAACGGACAGGCGGACAAACAGACGGAGCCAAATCAGTAGAGTTTTCTTTAAAGTTGGCCTTGGGTTATCAGAAAACATATGTACGTACATATGCTAGTGATAGCAAGTAGAATTCTGCAAGAATGAGCTAAAACGAAGCTCGAATTCATTCATGTTCGAAAGGAATTGAATGAAGTCGAATGCGAAGTCGAACGATTTGGATTGAGTTTGTGCGTTCGTGTCAGACTCAGTTGACAACGTTCAAACGGAATGACACGAAGTGAATGAGTGAGAAGGCAACTTTGGTTTGAGTTAATTCGAGTTTGTTTCGAGCTATGATTTAATTTTCATATCTCTCAGGAGTCACACTGCTAGCTGGCACACAAAATAAATAATAAATTTGCAGCTTGTTTTGTGCAATAAGGGAAAAATACTTTCCTGTTTATTCCACCAACCCAAACAATCAAAGTCATTATTCCTTTGAAACAAATTAAAAAAATTACAATTAAAATTAAAAATTATTCGATTTAATTCGGCCATTTCAAATTCATTATTTTCACATGGCACATTCCTTCATTCGAACTCATTTCGATAAGGAGCTGTCACCTTAGAACAGCGATGGGCACGCAGTGGCTCCGAGAGCAGCGGCTGCTCCCAACTTAGCTAGACTCTAACAGGGCTGTTGTTGTTGATGTTGTTGTAGTGCTCCTGAATTCAGATTTCGTCTCTCAAACGATTTCAATTCAAAGTGTGCCTCGCACTCACTCAATTCGACATCGTTCGAGTTAATTCGTTTGAGCTCAAATTTTGAGTGAATACATGCAGATAGCAAGGTTATCGTTTTGTCTGCTTTCTTTTCAGCTTCGGCTTTTTTGCAAGTTTTGCAATGTTGTCCTCTTTTCTGCTGTATCGATAATTTTCAATCTTCTGCTGTTAACTCAAATGGTACTGCTCTTCATTCTCTGCTGTTATTCGGCTGTTGATCTGCTTATAATCTACTGTTGATGTACGCTGTTAATCTGTTGTTGCTCTGCTGTTGTTGTTCTGCTGTTGTTGCTCTGCTGTTGTTGTTCTGCTGTAAATCTGCTGTATATATTCAAATTGAATTCAATATATAAAATAATATAAAATTTAAGCCCTTTTAGCTCTATCCGTCTAAACAAAGAACAAAGTATGTTGCCTATTAAAATAAATATAATTAATACAAAATCATTCTTCAAAAATTTAACTTGAAATAAAACCATTTTAGGTATTTTTAAGTTTCACTAAACTCTGAATATTATAATTATTTTCTATGTGAATGTATTTATTTATGTGCCTGGTACTTAATTATTTAAATTAAACAAGATTTGCACAATTCAATAGATTTTCTACAAGTAATATATTTGAATTTTATACAAATTATATTCTAATCGAATTTTTAATTTAATTTAAGCTGTATTTCTACTATATAATTCACTGAATATAAACGTTTATTTTAACATTAATTTCATCTTCAATTTGGTTTTGTGTAAAATAGATTTCACTTTGTGCTTACGGTTAAACAAATTCACTAAGCACACAGCGATTTCCAATATGCAACCCAAAACCAAAACGGGTAAAATCATTAGTTTAGTCGCAAAAAAAACACAGGCAAACAGACTGAGAAACTGAGACTGTTGTGTGTGTGTTTGAGTGATTGGCAAATTTGTAAAATAATGTAAAACCCAGTGTTAAATGTATTGCCTATGTCGTGGGATAGGATCTCTCAATTCTGCCGGCGTCGCAGTCGAGAGAGACAGAATACGCGTGTTCTATTTATAGCACATTCTGAGGCTTGCTCTCTTACGATGCGAACCTTCGGTTTCTTGTGCTCTCACGAAGCATCTGATCGGCTGCTGCTCTCTGCCCTCAGTCGCTGCGCTGCGTTCAGTGAGAGAGCGCTAGAATTTTATCATGCACTGCAACTGATGCTTTGCTCTCTTTACGTCGCCAACTGCAACGAAGCGACAGTTCGAATCTGCTTTCATTTAATTTTTTCAGTGTAAAGCATTAAAACGTTTCGTTGACTTCGTGTTTAAAGTTTCGATTTGTTGCACTTTAATATGACTTAAATGCAAAAAAGCGAGGAAAATTGGTTGCCAGCCAGTCTCAATACGCTTCAATGCTTGCCATGGGAATATTTGATAAGGGGCAGGTGGAAGAGTGCAAGAGAGAAAGGTAAAGAGAGAGAAGGGGAAGAGAAAAATGCGCTTTGTTGTGGCCAAATGCAAATTCAAGTGCGCGCATAAATCCAAAAGTCCACTACAAAAATGAAAAACGAGCCAGGTTGCCAATGTGAGTGAGGGGGAGAGCACGACAGCGAGAGAGAGTGAGAGAGACTGAAACTGGGGACAGTGGCAATGACTGCACTTTGTGGCTTATTTGCTGCATAAAAAGCAGTCACAACAACAACAATAACAACATACATATATTTTGCATGCGTTTGTTTTTTTTGTTTATTTTTATTTATTTTATTTTTTATTTTCATTTTTATTTATTCATTTTTATTTATTGCGTGGCTGCAACTGAAGTTGAAATTGTAAAAAGTTGTGGCATCATTTTTTTTTTTTTTTTTTGGCAAAGGCTTTGAGTCCAGTGCAGACAGTGCAATTTGTTGTAATTACATTTTATATATTGCCCGAAACGCTTTCATCATCTTCTGCATCATTAGAGAGAGACGCTGCTGGCGGCTTACAACTTGCCCCACACACCCCCTTATCCATTTTTACCCTTAAGCCCTCACCCTGCACCAGATGGTGTCCAAACTCACACAATCGAAACGTTTTACTGCTTTACACTGAAAAAATGAAATGAATGCAGATTCGAACTGTCGCTTCGTTACAGTTGGCGACGTAAAGAGAGCAAAGCATCAGTTGCAGTGCATGATAAAAGTCTAGCGCTCTCTCTCACACTGAACGCAGCGCAGCGACTGAGAGCAGAGAGCAGCAGCCGATCAGATGCTTCGTGAGAGCACAAGCCGCCGAGTGGGCTTTAAATAGAACACGCGTCTCTCTCTGCACGTGTGCCGACTGCGGCGCTGGCAGAATTATGAGATCCCATCCCGTCACTGTCCACTGTCCTACACCACACACACACACACATCACACACACCCCACTGTACACCATACACACTGGTCATATACCCGGCATATTTATTTTGACAACATTTAAAGTTAAATGTACTCGCATTTTGAACCTATTTCATGTACATTTTGGCAACAATGGAAAGGTCGTTTAAATTCCGTTTGAATGATACAAAACTTTCCTTAACCCATTAAGTATCCATTGCAAATTTTGAATTCTTGTTAAGATCTATTTTTAAAAAAACATTTTTCCTCGATTTAAAAAAAAAAATGTTGGATGCAAAAAGTTCTTCAAACAATTCTTATAGTGACTGCAAAAATGATTTCTAAAAACCCTTCGCTAGTATTTTTTGAAATTTTTTAAAACTGCAAAAAAAGCCACTTTTTGTATGAAAAGAAGGAAAATAAATTATAAAAAATACTAGCTCAGGTTTTCCTTACTTAAACATGGCAAATTCAAGTACAAACAATCTTAAGGCCTGACTGATTTCAGAATTTCCAAAACTATGAACAAAAATCGTATTTCAAAGTTGCCTTTTCTCAATTCCGTAAATCTTTAAAAAAAATCAATCGGGAATACTTAAAGTACGCTTTGGAATTTTTTAAAGTCACTAAAAGATCGAATCATACACAAAAATCTTGAACTTGTTTCTAGTACAAAATATTCTCATATTTAAGTTCGATTCAATCTTGACAAATACTCATTTAATTACGTATTTAATTTGGAAAAAATTACTCAATTAAATATCATATAATAATAATATTCTTTTGTTTTAAGAGTTTGCTAATTTGATATACAAACTTTTTGCGGCTAGAACCAGTTGAGAATTCTAAGACAAATAAAACATAAACGGATCTTTTCATGCTGAGTGCAAGAAAATTAGTGCACAACAATTTCAAAAATTGCAAGAACAAAGTGTAAATTCGGAAATACTTGATTCAAGTACGGCATACATTTTTTTGAGTGTATATACATATATATGTATGTATTGTATATATTTGTATGTGCAGCAACCAGCGGCAACTAATGAGACTCGGTAAATGTGCATTTGCAATAAACAAAAAAACAAAACAAAACAAAAACCAAAGGCAAATTAAAAATTGCTTGAACAACAACAAATTGCTAAAAGCCACAACAGCAACAACAACAACAACAGCAACAACAACAACAGCTGCAAATGCAACGGCAATTGCATTTTGAAGTTGCCGTCTCAAGTGGCAAAGGCATCCCGAACATCCCGAACATTTCAACTCGACGCAACACAACTCAGCGAGTTGCCAGCAACTTTAGCTTCTCATTCACAATGACTAATGGATTGAAGCTTCTCCTCTGCAATGGCAGCTTTGCTAGCTACACAGAGCGAAACAAGTCGAGTTCCCGACTATTACTTATTTATATATACTAAAAAAAAAAAAAAAAAATTATTGCATACTTTTAGGCATTCACTTAAAACAGCCATTACTGCCGTTATATTTGTCCGATCTTGTTAAGATTTGGTAGGATGATAGCTAATAGCAGTAGCTAATGTTAATTATCTCGAACAGACGGACAGACAGACGAACATGGCTTAAACGACTCGTTTATATACAATTTATGCGTAGTTGGCTTACAAATTTGTTATTGTATTGTGTGTTTTTGTAATTCATACTAGCTCAAATGTTTCTCTCAGTGTTCGCCTGTGTTGCACGCCACACAGCATGACTTTGACTGCGGCTCCCCAGCCAGCAAAACTCTTTAAGCCACAAAATCAAATTAGAACTCACTTTAAAATGTGCTCGACAATACAATGCAATACAATATTCTCTATCCATTTAATTTAAACGCACAATTTAATTGTGTTTTTCTCTCTCTCTCTCTCTCTCTCTCTCTCTCTTTCTCTCTCATTCCCTGAAGCAATTGCAATCGAACACTTTCAGCGCATAATTAGTTTTGAAACTGAGCCCATTTCATTCTCAATCCCATCGGCAAATTATCAGCTTATAAATAGTCATGCAATTTAATTAATTACAATACATTTCATATATAAGTGCCTTCAACTAAACTAGTCCCATAAAAAATCTAAAAAACTTACAAACTTCAAATCTATACACTCAGACCAACATGTATTCGTACACACTTTTTCTAACTTTAACACCCATGTTAGTCAAGATTTCACAGTAAACAAAATATATTTGGAAAGGTTGCTTAAATTCCGTTTGAACTATGCAAAGCTTTCCTTAACCCATTAAGAACACATTAAAAATTTGGAGTTTAAAAAAAAAATTCAATTTTTTAACTTTTTCCGCGATTTTTCACAAAAAATATTTTAATGCAAACAAATTCTTCAAACAATTCTAAGAGTGACTGCAAAAAAAAAATTTTCAAAAATATTTTTGCTAGTATTTTTTATAATTTTTTTAAAATTGCTAAAAAGTAGGAAAAAGGGGTTAAAAAAGTCATTTTTAGGATTTTCAAAAAATAATACAAAATACTAGCAAAAATATTATTGAACATTTTTTTTTTGCCGTCACTCTTAGAATTGTTTGCAGAATGTTTTTGCATCAGAATATTTTATATAAAAAATCGAGGAAAAAAAAAAAAAAAAAAAAACA
Organism: Drosophila subquinaria; assembly: GCA_037043405.1. NCBI lineage: Eukaryota > Metazoa > Arthropoda > Insecta > Diptera > Drosophilidae > Drosophila > Drosophila subquinaria. Next base: position 44,953 of record JBAMBL010000684.1, read on the forward strand.
CTTTTACAAAAGCTCTAGATTTTCCATGGGTACTTAATGGGTTAAAGAAATTTTTGTGTCATTCAAACGGAAATTAAATGAAAGGATTATTTTAAGAAATCTGCATTGTCTTTTGTGTAATTAATATTGATGTTTATTAGATAAATCAAAAATTATGATTAAATTTTATCCTTTTCTTTTGATTTTTTTATGTAAATTAGGTTATCATCATCCTGATAACCAAATTTACATATGTTGAACATTTGGAATGTTTATCTTGAGTATTCACAAAGATATTCTAAAAAGACTTTTTAACCCATTTCAAATTATAAGAGTCTTTAAAGAGTTAAATGTTTATAATTTAAAACTTATTCTTTCGGGAATCTTATTTTTTTTAATCTCAAATATTAGTTTATTGGCTGTTTGTAGAGATAATGTTTTTACAAACAATTTGATGTATTTTAAACAAAAATCGCATTGGTCCTTACCGAAAATTTCATAGAAATTTAAGTGAAATTCAAGCGAACGCGATTTCTGTGGCCCCCCAGTATATGTGGTTTTTTGAGTTGAAATTTTGATCAATAACAGTTATTTTCAGTCCCTTTCATTTAATTTTTGAGTAACGGGTATGAAAAGAATCACATAACAAGAGGAGGAAAAATCCCTGCAGTTCCCAGGGGAGTTCCAAGCCAGTTTCATGTCCGTTTCATTGGCAGCGATTATGCAAATGCCAAAGAAGAGATCAAAACACTGACAAAGAAAAAAGAAGGTACAAGTGAAGGAGAGACAGTCAAAGAGAGAAAAAAAAAACAGAGAGAGAGAGAGAGAGTTTTAACGTACGAAATACTTGAATATTTGCCTCTGTGTAAAGTTTACATGCCAAAAGTTATAAATATAAATTAAGCAAATGCGTTGCATAAATTCTTGTTGTTGTTCCGCTTGCTTAGGTGCGTGTGTGTGTGTGTGTGTGTGTGTGTGTGTGCGTGTGTGCGTGTGTGTGTGTGTGTGTGTGTGCGTGTGTGCGTGTGTGTGTGTGTGTGTGTGTTAGCGACAAAGTGGCTGCAAAATACCGAGCGACAACTACAAGACACAACAGCAGCAAGAGCAACTTCAGCAGCAAATGAAAACACACCCAGTAGGAACAAAATGCATGCTGCAGGCACTGCTTCAGGGCGTAACCCGACTCGTAACTTTGAATAAAAAAAATATGTTTCTGTTTTGCATTTTATTAAAGTATAACTATTTAAGAGTACGTCTCTACAATTTCAAGTCGATCCAAACAAAATTTACTGAGATATGAGCGCTTAAAGAGAAGAATTCGAACTTAAAATTAAACATTTTTTTTCTCGAAATGACATATCGTAGTCGCGACGTTGACCAAAATCACTCGAAAACTACTGAATGCTCTTTTTGAAACTTGAAAAGCCTATTTATTAAATAAAAATGTCGAGTTCGATTGCACGATGTTTTATGGTTTTAGGAATACAGCTTTTAGGAATCCAAAATTAAGAAGACAAAAATTGGGAAAACAAAAATGAGGAAAACATAAATTGGGAAAAGACTAAATTAAAAATATTTTATTAAAAATAGCGCGATTTTTAATAAAATATTTTTGATTTCGGTTTTTTTTTATTATAAAAAAGACAACATTTGCATAACCATTTTTTTTTTAAATCTGGACTTCGATTTTAATAAGATATATGTACATATATATGTATATGCTGTGTGCTACCTTATATATTTTTCAATTTTTTTCAACAATCCTAATTTTTGTACTCTGAATATTTTTCTTAGTTTATATTCCTAATTTATGAGGGGTGCCACAGAAATCTCTTTCGCTTGAATTTCATTTATATTTGTATGAAATTTAAGTAAAATTCAAGCGAAAGCGATTTCTGTGGCACCCCTGTATGTTTCCAAATTTTTACTTCCCAAATTTGAGTTCCTAAAATTTTATTGTTGGTTTTCTATTTCTTCTTTTTAAAAATTCCTTAAAAAAATTTCGAAATTCGCATTTTGGACACGGCTGAACTAAATGCATTGAGAAAATCATGTGGTTGAATTTTCCTACTGGGTCTACGGTCTCATAACAACTAGCAAATGCATGCAATTTATTATAATCATGTGTGTGTGTGTGTGTGTGTGTGTGTGTGTGTATTGTTACCACAATATTTGCATATCATATTGTATGCGATAAACACACGCGACATGCCGAGCAGACAGAGTTGCAATTAAGTTAGACGCCACCGAGTTGCAGTCTACTCAGGTTGTGTTTAAGTGTGTGAGTGTGTGTGTGCGTGTGTGTGTGTGTGTGTGTGTGTGTGTGTGTGTGTTGCATGATACTAAACAAATGATGCAACTAAAATTGGGTGCAACAAAACAAACAAACAAGCAACAAAGTCGTCAGTTAGTCGTCAGTCGTCTGCCACCTGAAACTGCAACTGCAACTGAAACTAAGTCAATCAGTCAACAGAGGCGATGACAACAACAGCAACAACAACAACAACATTTGAAACATCAGCAACAGCAGCGTCCGGACAAGTTGACAGACATTTGTCTCATGTCTTTGCCTCAGTTAAATATGCACAGCCCTGCAGTACGACTGCTGTTGAGGCATTAACCAGCTTATCAGCTTATCAGTCGCTAGCCAAGTCGTTAGCTTTAGTTAATCAAGAGAATCCAAAAAAGAAGAAGGCAACGAAGATTCACAAAGTTCGATTTCACTTAAGTTTGCACAAAACCTGTTTAAATAAAATATACAAATTTATATTAAAAAAAAATAGTAAAAAAATTAAAAATAAATTGGTAAAAATACTTTTAATTTTAAGCCTGCATATTTTACTAACTCCTTTCAACTTGCGGCGTATCCAAATACCTCGAACCTAACGATATTTCAGGCCCCTTTGAAGCTAGCCAAATCGTTAGGTAGCTGTGATAGTATAGTGGAAAAATAGGTTAAAATATCGCCATGTTTATTTCAAGTGCCCATTAAAAATTCCTTAGGCAATTCCCTAGGTTTGTCGCTAGTCAACCGTACTGCAGGGCTGGTATTGAGCACACACATACATACATACATATGTATACACAGACAAGGACATTCATGTGAAGTGACAATATGCATTGCCTACTTTTAGGCAGGCAATTGAACTGCAGCAAGAATGAATCAAGATTAGGCCAAAATGTGCCAGATAGACAGCTAATGAAACGGAGACAGACTGAGAGAGAGAGAGACCCCTCGAGACGAGGGGTGTTCAAAAAGTAATGAGACTTCAAAGTTGGGGGTTGAAAAAAAAGGTGTCGTCACGGCGACCACGATTCCGGGTCTCCGGAGCGTCGGAAATGAAAAAAAAAACGGGGTTATAATCAGTATAGATGTAATTCTGGCCCGTAGTAAAATAAAAATGTTGCGATTTTTTTCGACAAAATGGCGGCCACTTGAAATTGACAATCGAATTTGGACCCATTTTTTTGTAGTTTAGTGTAAAAAAAAAAATAGTAAAAAAAATCGCAAAATTTTTATTTTACTACGGGCCAGAATGGTGACAATTCTACGTCGATTAAACTTTGTTTTATCCAAATCGGTTCAGTAGAACTGGCGGAATCGTGGCCGCCAGCTCGAAAAACGTGGTTTCGAGATAAACGCGTTCAAAGTTTTGACTCCACGTGCATTAACATTAACATTGCTGGACAAAAAAGGCCATAACTCCTAAAGTACTTCGAATTTCAAAAAACCCTTTTAGGGTTATATTCTTAAATGTCCAAGCTATAAAAAAATGCAAAAAAAAAAAAGTCGAAAAAAATTTTTTGCTGAAAGAGAATATGGCCTTAAAACCGTAGCCATAACCGTAACCGTTAAGCGCTATTAACTATTATTATTAACATACGTGTTAAATACTGATTAGTAATCATAATCATTAGTAATTCGATTATTTTCGTTTAAAAGTCGAAATTATGACTAAATTACGATTATTTTCGGTTTTGCCCAATTATTCAATGATTACGATTACAAAAAATCAAAAATAATCTAAAATTATTACAACTATTCAAAAATAATCAGTAAAAATCAAAAATAATCTTTTTTTGTATTCGGATCATCTTTGATTTTTTTCTGATTATTTCTGATTGTTTTTGATTATTTTTGATTATATATGACTATTTAGTAAAAATCAAATTATTTTAAATTTTCACAATCAAAGTAGCCAAAATAATCAGAAAAAAATCAGAAATAATCCATTATTTTTAATTATTTTTTATATTTTCTGATTATTTTTGAATAATTGTAATAATTTTAGAATATTTCAGATTTTTTGTAATCGTAATCATTTATTTTATTTTATTATTTTCAAAAATAATCGAATTGATTAGTAATTCTAATCGAAATTTAACAGGTAAGTATGCATAAAAGAAAGTTCCGATGTTCGTAAACGTTTCATTCGCGTGACTCGTGAGTCGTGACTCGTGCTTGCTTCGTGACTCACGTTCAACGTTCAATTTGTGCTGCTTTCAACAATGTGTTTGTCATGCATATATTTCCATCTCCCTCACTCTCTCTCTCTCTCGCGAATCTCGCATTTTTTTTGGGCTACACGGTATTTTTGGTTTGCTGGGGGTGTTTTTTTTATAAAAGGGGGTAGAGTGGGAGAGGGAAGGAGTGACAGGAGGAGGGGGTGGGGGGAATGCTGTGAAATCTCTTGGTTGCCACACGGTATGCAGCGACATGGGGCAAGTTGAGCTGAGTTCGAGTTGAGTTTGAGTTTGGGGGGCAGACGGAGGACATTGAATTTTTGTTGCATAACTCGCGGCGCGCTTGTGGCCAAAACAACCGCACAGGTGGCGCCACCACACTGTTGTGTAGGTGTGTGTGTGTGTGTGTGTGTAGGTGTGTTCGAGTCTGATATAAAATGCAAATGCTTTAATTAAAAGCTTTACAGCTACGCCAAAACAATGCGGCAAAGGGCGTAAGAAGTTCCAGACTAAAGTAGAGGAAAAGAGAGAGAGAGAGAGGGGCTGAGAGAGAGAGAGAGAGAGAGAGAGAGAGCAATAGAAAGCAAAAGAAAGCTAGTTATCTTACATAGCATTAAGACCCTGTACCTAAAAAGTACAAAAACTTTAAAAAACAAACAACAAATAAACAGAAAAAATATACACTGGCGAACATAATAATTGGCACAGCAAACATTTTGAGATTTGGGGGCTTATTTGTTCCCTTATCATTAAAATATTGGCATCAATGGAAAGTTCATTTAAATTCCGTTTGAATGATACAAAACTTTACTTAACCCGTTAAGTACCCATTGAAAATTTTGAATTCTTGTTAAGGTCTATTTAGAAACATTGATCCTCGATTTAAAAAAAAAAAATGTTTTGATGCCAAAAAAATCTTAAAATAATTGTAAGAGTAACTGCAAAAAAAAATGTCCAAAAATATTTTTGCTAGTATTTTTATATGATTTTTTGAAAACTGCAAAAAAGTAGGAAAAATGGGCTAAAATCGTAGTTTTTAGGATTTTAAAAAAATTATAACAAATAATAAATAATACGAAAATATTTTTGAAAAGTTTTTTTTGCAGTCACTCTTAGAATTGTTTGAAGAATTTTTCTGCATCAAAATATTTTTTGAAAAAAATCGAGGAAAAAAGTCGAAAATAGACTTTTTTTAAAATTCAAAATTTTCGATGGGTACTTAATGGGTTAAAGAAATTGTTGCATCATTAGAACGGGATTTAATTGAATAAAAGAATTATATAAGAAACCCGCATCAAAACATCTTTATTATACGCAAATTTGACAAGTTTATGCTGTATGAAGACATTAGTGGCGCACTGTATGTTACTTTTTCTCTTTTTTTTCACCCTTAATAATTACAAATTGTTTAATTTTAATAATATTTAAAATAATAAGCGTTAGATTGTAGCACTAGGAATCTAAATAAAATAAAACACAAAATATATTTCAAAAATAATAAGGAGACGGATTTTTAAATGCGCCAACCCCAAAAAATCAAAACCTTTTAAGCTGGTTTTAATTTATTTTAATTTAATTATGTAATTAGCTTATTTAATTTCAAAGATTTGTATAAATTACACAATGCTGTTTAGCTCACAATTTGTTCAAAGAAATCTTTTTGCAGCCCTTTTTTGCTGTGAGTTATGGAATTTCTTATAATAAGGTGGTGCTCAAAGTGCCAGCATCTTAGAGGAGCATATAATTCTGCCGGCGCGCCGCGGCGTCGCAGTCGACACACGTGCAGAGAGAGACAGAGAAAAAACGCATGAGTTCTATAAATAGCACATTCGGTGGCTTGCTCTCTTATGATGCGCCACTTCGGCTTCTTGTTCGGTCACGAAGCATCTGATCGGCTGCTGCTCTCTGCTCGCAGTCGCTGAGCTGCGTTCAGTGAGAGAGCGCTAGAATTTTATCATGCACTGCAACTGATGCTTTGCTCTCCTTGCGTCACCAACTGCAACGAAGCGACAGTTCGAATCTGCATTCATTTGATTTTTTCAGTGTAAAGCAGTCAAACGTTTCGCTGCTATTTTTGACTGTGTGTGTTTGGACTCCATCTGTAGTACAGGGTCTTTTGTAGTCATGCTCTCTCGCTACTTTTTTATTATACTCTAAATTTATTAAAGTTTTTTTGCTGCGTGTCGCCATTCGACGCCTTAGGCGATGTTTAACGACGAAGGCCAAGTGAACCAAGTGAACAGGTGGGCTAAGGCCACGCCCACGCACACACACACACATACGCACACATACGCACACACAGGGGGAATGGGTTTAGCCAAGCACATGTTTGTTTTGATTTTTATTGCATACTTTTATGCGTTGCGAGCAATTTATGCGAGATTTCAAACAGTTTTCGGTTTTTTCCTTTCATTTTATTGCAGTTGTTGTTGTTTCTGTACTAGTTATTGTTGTCAAAACAACAACAACAACAACAGCAACAACAACAACGAGCAGCCCTTGTAATGCTTTGTCTCTGGTATTTTTGCTCTGTGCTTTGCATAAATTTCCACTTAAAGTTAACATACAAAGAAAAAGGAAAAAAATACCACAATGAATACAGGTGTGTGTGTGTATTTATGAGAGAATGTGTGTGTGTGTGTGTGTGTGTGTGTGTGTGTGTGTGTGTGTGTGTGTGTGTGTGTGTGTATGTGTGTGTGTGTGTCTAAAAATGTCTTTACAAGATGCTCGCAAATTTGTTAATCATGTTGTGAATTTAAAAGTTGCATTTTTATTTTTTCTTGTTTTGTTTCATGTTTTTCTCCCGATAAAATTGTTTCCATTTGCAAGTTAGTTCATTAATGAATGAATCACAATAACTACAACAACTACAACAACAACAACAACAATACAGGAAACACGTGCTTAAAAAGGTTTCACAAATTCACAATTTGAAGACCCCCAAAAATCCCAAAAATCATCGCAAACTTTTGTCCCGTCAAACAGCGACAACAACAATGTTGAAAATTTGTTGATTTGCCAAAATGGAATTTGAATAGAAAACCATGACAACAACGAGAGCAGAAATGAGAGGAGAATGAGTGGAGGAATGAGAATGAGAAATTGAAGCAATATACTCAAAAAAGCCATATTAAGTCATTTCCATTTCCATTTCCATTATCATTTCCATTTTCATTTCCACTCCCATTTCAATTTCAATGCTAATTCGCATTTTTAACCTGTCATATACCCTGCAAATTGCTTAGCGATACAAAGTTTAATAACAATAGACCACATTTTGTCCTATAATTGATTATAAATTGATGAATAGGATAACTTCAAGTCGTTCTCATTTGGAGTAAAGCACTTTTACTTGCTATTCATTAAACATATTACATTTGTTTTGATTAATAACATTAACTACCATTATTAGCTATAATTCTACTATATTTTAGCAAGATCGGATAAATAGAAAGATGGTAATGGCTGTTATAAGTTTTTATGCAATGTGTGTGCCTAAAAGTATGCAATACAAAATTTTTTAAATTTATTTAAATACATAATACATACTACTGTGGGCAAAAAGTATCGGGAATTTTAAATTTAAAAAATTTTGGGATTCCAATTGGAACAAATGTTTGTACTTTTAGGTTGGCACTACTATCATTAACATCTGTGCAAAATTATACGTTAAAATATTCATTAGTGTTTAAGCTACGATTAGTTTTGTACGACGCCAAAAGTGCAATTGGCGATTTTGGTGCCAAAAAACGGTCAATTTCATCGAAAAAAGCCCCGCGTAGAAGTGAGTGAAACAATGTTTTCTGACTACCAGGACAAGATAAAACGCATTATTACGGGCGATGAGACTTGGATCTACGCTTACGACATGGAAATTACCGATCAATCGAGCGAATATCGGCTAAAGGTGAGCCGAGACCGAAAAAATCGCGTCAAATTTGCTCAAAAATCAAGGTCATGTTGACAGTTTATTTGGATTATCGTGTTTATTTATTTATTTATTTAATGTCAACTAAGAGCAGTTGACCAATAAAGTAAAAATTAGAGTATAAAATATAATAAATATAAAAATTAAGTTAAATATTTATAGTTAAATTTAATATTAAACTGAAAAGATAAAAATTAATTTAAAGTATAAAATAGTAAATTGAAAATTAAAATTAAAATCTGGGGGTATAAAAAATTATAAATGATCCAACATTCGTTGCAAGGATTGGGAAAAACCCAGAAAAACCCAATCAGATCAAAAGTATTAGTAGTAATAGTTAATAATATTACAAATATTAGAAATTAGTAAGGTTAGGGATTTCTAGAAAGGAAGAGGAAAAGGGAGGATTTCAAGGAGGGGAGAGAGAGTTCTGAAGAGATAACGTAATAAAGACTATTATAGTATGTGCACAAAACACGAAATGAACTGTGCAAAGCGTAATCAGTTGTGCATGTAGGTAAAGATAAAGGCTGATAGTTCCTAGTGGTTCTACGCGGAATGGAAAAGGTAAGGCGTTCTAAAAGAAAACTAGAGTCAATATTGCCATTAATTAATTTATGAAGGAAAACAACACCAAGAGTTTTTCTACGATTGATTAAAGATGGAAGATTGAGAAGAAGGAGCCTGCTGGAGTACGATGGTAAACGAAGATTGGGATCCCAGTTTAAACCACGTAAGGCAAAAAGCAAAAATTGCTTTTGAACTGATTCAATTCGGGCTTGATTTATAAGATACTGAGGGGACCAAATGCATGAACAGTATTCCAAGATAGGACGAACTAAGGAGACATAAAGGAGCTTAGTGGTGAAAGGATCATTAAATTCTTTCGACCAACGTTTAATAAAACCAAGCACTCCTTTGGCTTCATTAACGATAGTGGAGATGAGCAAATTGAAGTTCAATTTAGAATCAAATAAAACTCCAAGATCTTTTAAAGACGTGACACGTTGCAGCAGAGTACTGTCAATAGTATAAAAACCTAAGTATGGCCTATTACGACTAAAAGTCATAAACATACACTTCGAACAATTGAGATGTAACTGATTGGCCGAGCACCAAAGATGCATAGCGTTTAAATCATCTTGCAGACAATTATGAAGAAGGGGATCAGTATAAGAGAATATAAGCTTAACATCATCCGCATACATTAGAATAGAAGAATGGGACAGAGCAGTAGGTAGATCGTTAATGAAAAGAATGAAAAATAATGGTCCCAAGTGACTTCCTTGTGGAACACCAGAAGTTACGTGAACCGAACTCGAAATGGATGATCTAAGAATCACTTTTTGAGTCCTACCTTTTAAGTAGCTGGAAATCCAACTTAAAAAGGAGGGTGGAAAACCTATACGATCGAGCTTAAATAACAAAAGGTCATGGTTCACAGAGTCAAAGGCTTTACTGAGGTCAGTATAGATCACATCAGTTTGCTTTTTCTCTAAAAATGCGTCATTTACCAAGGCAGTAAATTCAAGTAAGTTGGTCGTAGTGGACCGACCCTTTACAAAGCCATGTTGTGCAGGGGAAATAATTGACTTACAGAGATGCTGCAAAGATGAAACAAGGATTTTTTCTAACAATTTGGGGATGGCTGATAGCTTTGCAATTCCTCTGTAGTTCGAAATATCAGACTTACCTCCTTTTTTGTGGAGGGGAATGATGTAAGAATCCTTCCAGAGAAGTGGAAAGGTTGAAGAAGCAAGGGATAGGTTGAAAAGCTGTAGCAATGGTGCAGCTAAAGAAGAACAGCACTCCTTAAGGACACAACTAGGAATGTTGTCAGGCCCAGGAGAGAAGGAAGATTTTAAAGAATTAATCGAAGAAACTACGGTGTTATAAGAAAAATAGGGAGCAAACGTAGAGTTAGATGAAATTATAGTGTAAGGATAAGAAGAGTTGGAGGAAGAGATAGGAGAGTAAGTTGATTGGAAAAAGTTAGCAAATAGTTCAGCGGCAGCAGAATCATTACAGGCTTTATCTAACCCAAGAAAAAAAGAGGAAGGTAAACTATTAGATTTACGCTTCAAGTTAACAAATTTATAAAACTGTTTAGGGTCGCGTCTAAACTGCCTTTTACATCGAGAAAGATAATTCTCGTAGCAAACCGAGTTGAAAAGGGCAAAGTTCGATCTGGCTACTGTGTATTTAGACCAGTCGAGACTGGAACCTGAAATCTTGAATTTTTTGAAAAATTTAGACTTAATATTCTTCAAATAAGAAAGTCTAGGTGTAAACCAAGGGGGCTTTGTTGAACAAGACGCTGGAATAAAGTTGGGAACACACACATCTAAGAGTGCATACAAAGTCACATAAAAAGTGTTAAGGGCAGTATTAATTTCAGCTGATTTTTCTATAAATGACCAGTCGGTTGCAAGAATAAGTTCATTAAGCAATGAATAGTTTCCTTTGCGAAAACAGCGACGTGGTAATTGCTGAGACAATAGAGGCAGGGAATGAGGCATAGAAATAGAAATTTGTATTGCAGGATGATGTAAGTCTTCAGGCAATGATAGTGGGAATGACCTAGAGACGGCAGAATTTGCGAAGTCGTTAATAAATACCAGGTCGAGGATTCTATCTAAGTAGTTATGTATTGAATTTATTTGAAACAATGAAAAATCAAAAATACAATCTAAAAAATCATGTTGATTTGAAGGGACCAGATAATTGGCACTACTGAAGAGGGACCAAGAAATATTAGGTAAATTGAAATCACCTAGCGCAACAAAAAGGTCACTATCCCTCACTTGAAGAGAAACTTCATTGAAACAAGCTATATGCTTCATATAAACTTCAATATGAGAAGTCGGAGGTATATATGAGCAAGTGATAAAAATTGATTTATTAGGAAATGCTACTTTAACAGCAACAATTTCAACATCAGTAGGCATACTAAAAGAGATACGTTCCGATTGAAGTGACGATTTAATGGCGATTAACACACCACCTCCTCGACGAATCGGACGATCATATCTATATAAATTATAATTACTTGACATTATTTCACCATCAGAAACAGTTGGCGTTAGCCAAGTCTCTGATAATGCAATAATGTCAGAATCAAGAGATAAACTATTCAAAAATAAATTTTTAAGTTTAGATAAAAGACCTCTAACATTCTGGTAATGTATTAGGGCAGAATCGGGACAGGGAACTAGTTTTTTGGGGCATTGCTGGTAGAAGCTTGAGGGCTAGAATTACCAGAAGGTAAAGTGACAGGCTCTGATCTCCTTTTCGGCTTAAACTCATGCACGATCATATGTGAGGGCCAAAACTTTGGATCGCATATAACGGCAAAAGCATCGTGAGGGACACTAATTTTAAACGAGGATATTTCTCGAGGGGCAGAAAATTTGAATTTAGTAATAGAGACATTCGCAGGGGATTTACTGGCAATGTATGCAGCAACAGACTCACAAGTAGTGTCCGAGGATAACCTAGAGACAAATACTTGTTTGCGAGGAGCAACAACATTGAGTTGAGGAACTTCTAAGTTACTACTTTCTTTAGGGACTAAATTGCGTGTGGGCCTAGCTTTCCGACCAGATCCTGCTCGCACCGAAGACTCGATGATTTGGGCAGAATCTGAAATCGGAGTAGTAACAACAACAGCTTCTGATGGCGCAGAAGAGCTAAATAAATTTGAGGTGCCCGGAGAGGGCGACAATGACAACGTTGGCGTAACGTCAAGGTGTTGACGAGATGCCAATGGAGTCGAAAGAGACTGGGCTACTGAACTATTAGGGGGAACAGCTAAAAATTGGGAATCAGGGGGTGAATCAAATTTAAATTGGCTGAGCAACTCAACGCTAGAGTCAAAGTCACTTGAAAGAAGTTTAGCCGCTTTGCTAAGTTTTAAGTAGTTCATTATAAATTCCTTCCGACCGACCAAACTGTCAACAAGGAATATTGTTTGAGAGATTTGCGTCGTTTGCGCGAAGCTATGCGTAAAAAGACGCCAGAACTATGGGCTGACAACTCATGGTTCTTGCAACACGATAATGCGCCCTCTCATACTGCCCCTGTTCTTCGTGACCATTTTGCCAAAAACTCGACCAAAATTTTCCCACAGCTACCTTTTTCGCCTGATTTATCTTCGTGTGACCTCTGGCTATTTTCTAAGCTCAAAAGACCACTCCGAGGACACCGTTTCGAGTCGATTGAGGAGATTCAACCAAAATCGCCAATTGCACTTTTGGCGTCGTACAAAACTAATCGTAGCTTAAACACTAATGAATATTTTAACGTATAATTTTGCACAGATGTTAGTGATAGTAGTGCCAACCTAAAAGTACAAACATTTGTTCCAATTGGAATCCCAAAATTTTTTAAATTTAAAATTCCCGATACTTTTTGCCCACAGTAGTATACAGGCATGCCACAGAAATCTCTTTCACTTGACTTTCACGTCAATTTCATTTCTCCGTGCCACAGTCCAATCACCTGAACAATTTTGAGTGAGATGAAATCATCGCTCATTTCACTGGCGTCCGATGCCATGAGAATAATGTCACATTTTTTGTCCGAATTTTTGAATATAGAGTTGTCGAGAAACTTTTATTGTTTGCCGCGCCAGTAACTTTTAAATTTTTTTAGCTATACAATATCAATTATTATATAAATAAATTGAATTATATAAATTAAATAAGAATTAAAATGAAAATTTAATATTCTGCAATGATAAACTTAAAAAAGTTGCTAAACAAACCCTTGGGAAATTTAATCTGAGAAGGGGCCAACCCTAGCAGCCTAGTTCGAAAAGGTTGGTGAACATGCTAAAAACAATAAATCACACGAATTTCTGTGGCACTAAGAAATTTTCGAAGTGGAATTGCTTTTCTCTAAATTCGCTTTCACTAGTGATTTCTGTGGCATACCTGATATTGTATGGATTAAGCTGGATTAAGCTAACAGTTAATAAAAAGCTTAAAGCGAAACTTAAAAGCTTACTTAGCATATCACTCCTTAAAAGTTTTGCAAGCACATTAACAATTTTAAACAGTTTTACAAGCACATTAAAGCTTTGTTGTGGAGCTCTTGTGTGTTGTGTTAATGTTTTCCGAAAACTACGCATAAACTTTTATACATATGTATATGTTCACATACTTATTTGATTGATAATCAGCTTTCAAAGCTTCTAAAAGCTCTGATAGAGAGAGAGAGAGAGAAAGAGAGAGAAACAGCAGCGCAAAAAGATAACAAATCAAATAATTAATTAAGTGCGACTTGATACCAAGTTTACGTTTGTGTCTCCCTGTCTCTCTCTTGCTCACTCTCTCTCTCTCTCTCACTCTCTCTTCCTCTCTCTCTCTCTCTCTCTCTCTCGCTCTATCTCTCTCTCTCTATCTCTCTCTCTCTCTATCTCTCTTTCTCTATCTCTCTCTCTCTCTCTCTCTCTCTCTATCTAACTCTCTCTCTCTCTCTCTCTCTCTCTCTATCTCACTCTCTCTCTCTCTCTCTCTCTCTTCCTCTCTCTCTCTCTCTCTCTCTCTCTCTCTCTCTCTCTCTCTCTCTCTCTCTCTCTCTCTCTCTCTCTCTCTCTCTCTCTCTCTCTCTCTCTCTCTCTCTCTCTCTCTCTCTCTCTCTCTCTCTCTCTCTCTCTCTCTCTCTCTCTCTCTCTCTCTCTCTCTCTCTCTCTCTCTCTCTATCTCTCTCTCTCTCTCTCTCTCTCTCTCTCTCTCTCTCTCTCTCTCTCTCTCTCTCTCTCTCTCTCTCTCTCTCTCTCTCCTCATCACACTATCTCTCTCTGTCTCACTTTATTATTTGTGAAAGTTGTTAAGGTTATTGGGCAATTTTTGTAGTTGCCCAAGTGCAAAACACACTTATGTAAGTTCTGTGTGTATGTAAGTGTGTGAGTGTTTATATCTATGTGTGTTTGTATGTGTGTCTGTAGGTAAATCGCGCCAAATGAGCGGAAACTGTGCAACATTTTTATCACTCTCAACTAATTGCCAAGTAGAAAGAGAGAGAGAGAGAGAGTGTGTGTGCATAAATGTGTCTCTCTCTCTCTCTCTCTCTCTCTCTTATGCCATTACATAAATTCTCATAAGCATAATGCCTTCGAAATGGGAGGCAAAGTCGCAAACTGAGAAAAGGGGCAACAAGGGAAAAAGGGAAAACCAAAAGGGAAGGCCAAGGCACAGTGGGACTTTTGCTCGTTTTAGCGCACATTTCAAATCCTCATGCTTATCAATTGATTTAATTTAAATTTAGTTTTATATCTTTGCAGATACTAAATTCTATTGTTGTTCATAAAATTTAATAATAAATAAAAATAAATAAAATAAATGAAAATAAATAAATGAAATGAGATTTAGTCGATTTTATTTAATTTTTTTTTCCTCCGTTGATATGTTAAAACATATGTATATTCTTTTTACTGCGAATTAGTCAATCGGGGACATTTGTTGACAAAGTTTTCAGTTAATGCCCGCTAAAATGGCCAAAGCGACCACTGTGCAGGCAAAGGAAAGCACGGAAAGCAAAACTGCACATCGTTTCGTCCTGGCAGTGAAACTGAGTTATTGAAATTACAAGTTTGTGCACACAAACACACACACACACACATATATACACACACGCATCCGCTGTAATGAGCTGCCGCGTTTTGCGCGCGTTTTTAGAGCGTTTTTAGTGCGACTGCTGGCACAGCTTTAACTAAATTACTAGAAATATGTCATGAAAAAGAGTAAAATGGGAGAAATGGGGAGAGTAATATAGGGAGCTGTGATAAGTGTAATTATGTGTGTGTGTGTGTGGAGAATAGCACATGGTCAGGATGTCCAAACTAACGCAATAAAACAAAGCAGCGAAACACAAAGTCATCGAAACGTTTGACTGCTTTACACTGAAAAAATGAAATGAAAGCATATTCGAACTGTCGCATCGTTGCAGTTGGCGACGTAAAGAGAGCAAAGCATCAGTTGCAGTGCATGATAAAAGTCTAGCGCTCTCTCTCTCACTGAACGCAGCGCAGCGACTGAGAGCAGAGAGCAGCAGCCGATCAGATGCTTCGTGAGAGCAAAAGAAACCGAAGGTTCGCATCGTAAGAGAGCAAGCCGCAGAATGTGCTATAAATAGAACTTACTCTCTCTCTCGCTCTGCACGTGTGTCGACTGCGACGCTGGCAGAATTATTTGCTTCTTTCCCATGGAATAGGCTTTGAGTTTGTATCAAGTTTCATGGAAACCGAAGGACAGATGGATGGATCAAGAAGATATATGTACAGACATTACACAATTCATGACAAAATTATTATGTTCTCCACAAGAATATACAAATTATAAAACAAAAGCAGCCACGAAGAGCAATAAAAATCAATAACCACCCGAAGGCAGAGGCATATATAAAAATAAGTAATTTACATATATGCGAGCTGATGTCTGTAGATGAGAGTGTCTGTGTGAGTGTGTGTGTGTGTGTGTGTGTGTGTGTGTGTGTGTGTGGGTGGGTGGGAACTGCGACTCAAGGTTGTGGCACAGCTGAGACAGCAGCAGCAGCGAAATCAAGTCGAGCCAGTTAGTCATGTTGCCTATGCCATTGTCATACCCGTTACTTGAAGCATAAGTGAAAGGGTATATTGATTATTGCAATTTGTTCACAACATAAAATCAATGACTAGAATACATATACAACAAAATAATGGTAATGAAACCATTTGAGCGAACATATGAAAATCACAAATAACAATTACTTGTGAGTTTTATATTTTCGCTTGGGATTAATCATTATCATTGAAGAAAATCCTTAAAAATCTTTTAATAAACTTTTTTATGTAACTTTTCCTGGTATATTGTGTAACTTTTTTTTTTTTTTTTGGTAATTAACGTTATTAGCTATCATTCTATTGAATCGTAAAAGGATCGCACAAATAGAAAGTTGGTAATGGCTGTTTTAAGTTTTTAAGCAATGCAAGCGCCCAAAAGTATGCAATATTTTTTTTTTTAATTTAATTAAACACGTAAGCAGTATACTATAGTCGGGAACTCGACTGTAGCTTTTGCCCCGCTTGTTGTTATTTGTGGGGCATGTGTTGCCCACACACACACACACACACACACACACACCCTCAGAGACAGACAGAGACAGAGAGAGAGAGAGCTGAAATGGGCGACCAACTCGATATCGGAGCAAGGACAAACAAAAATTGCACAATAAGCAAATCGAACGACAGCTAAACAAATTGCAAACAACAACAACAACAACAACAGCAACACATTCACACACACACACACACACACACATTCTCTCTCTCTCTCTCTCTCATGCTCGTCACAGCGATTGTTCATTTTGCATGGTTTATTGAATTCAAATTACTTAATTAACTTGGCTTTAAGCGTGTTACAGTAACAAAATTGCTTGTAAGCACATTGACACACAATGTGACAATGGAGGACGGCCAGACAGACGGACAGACAGACAGACACTAAACACTGGTGCTGTCAAATTGTGGACAGCAAACACATGTAACGTTAAGTGGAAATCAACATGGAAACTATATTAATGGGACAGCTAATTGATGCGACACAGGGACAGGGCGTATAATGGAATAATGTGACCATGGAGGACGCATGTCAAATAGTGCAAAGTGCATATGGAAACAGTTGAAATGGAAAATGAAAATGGAATTACAAATTAATGAGATCTGTCTCTCAAAGGGGCAAAAAGAACAACAAAATAATGATAATAATGTGACCATGGAGGACAACTTGGGTAATGTGCAACAAGGTAAAAGTATAAAAATCAAACATAATTAAGTAGTTGTTGTGTTAATTTACCAAGAACAAATAAAAATATGAAAAAATAAAAAAGTGACCCTGGAGGACGAAAGAGAGTTTGAGTAAATTTAGTCAATGTTTATCCATGGATAAATAGTGAGACAGACAATTGGAAGCAGCAGAAAGATAAAGATAAATAACACAGGCTTTCAATTATAAGAATAATGTGACCATGGAGGACGACTGTAGAAATGTGGAACATGGTAAAAGTATATAAAATAAAATAAATATAGATTTTAGAAGACAAAAAAGAACTGTCAATTTGCAATGAAAAAATATTAAGAAATGAAAATGTGACCATGGAGGACGATTGAAAAAAAAAAGGGAAAATGTTAATGTGTTGTATAAATTAATGAGCGGAAAATTGAAAGCACGGAAATGAAAATCAAATAACAGAGTCACAAAAAGAAAAAATGGAATAATGTGACCATGGAGGACGGCTGTAGAGATGTAAAAAAAAGGTAAATGTAAAATATATGAAAGAGGTATATGTGTAACAAGAATTCGAGGACAGTAAAGGTTTCTTAATTTACAGAGGTGTACAGATAAAGTTATAATAATGTGACCATGGAGGACGATTGAA
>JBAMBL010000685.1:0-29749 GCA_037043405.1 Drosophila subquinaria
AGCTTCACATAAATTTTTACTTTCTCAACATCCTATAATCTGCAGAGCTTTCGCTCTCTGTGATAATACATTTGCGCACTTAAGATTCTAGTTAATTTTGATGACTACACTATGACTATGAAGTCAAGAGTCACTGTACAAACTGATAATGATTTGTCATTAGAAACATAAACGAAACGTATCGATAGCCAGAGTGGAAATGACGTCGAGACTTGCGCGTCTTAATGATTTTGGGCGTAAATATTTAACGGCTCTGTGCTAAATATAAGACAGTCAATGGTGTCAGCCAAAGCCAAACAAAGGCAACATCATCTCTGCGACTTTGAGCGTCCAGCGGCATTAAAGAAGACGACAACTACAAATAAAAGCCGGTAAAGGTCATCAACCGGAAGAGCGCTGCGGAATGTGTGTGTGTATGTACATATGTGTGAAAGTCAAAAACTAGTTGCGGCCACGGCTGCTGGCACAATTATAAACATTATTATCAGCAAAACCAACAGCTACAACTATAATAATAAATATGTACATATTTGTGTGTATTTTTGCTTGTGTGCCAAAATAATTATATTTATGGCTGAGTCGTTTGCTAAATTTACTGCTGCCCTGGTTACATGCAGCGTCAACTGCAAATTTGCCCCAATTTTTGTTGTTGTTGTTCAATTAGTTGGAAAAGCAACCGCTGCGCTGTGCCCATATGGAATTTCTCACTCACACTCAATTTCTGCTCAGCACTCTCTTACTTACACACATACTCTCATTTAATGTTTTCTTGTTATTGTTTCTTTTTTTTTTGTATGTTATTCATAAATGCAATTTTGCTTCTGCTATTTCTGATAGTCACGCGGCAGCAGACAAATTTTAATTTTAGAAAGTTCTTTGCTTTATTTATTTATGTTTATGCAACATGCAATGTTTTTCGAGTGCGCTCAATTAAAGAGAGCGTGCGATTCGAGAGTGTTGGTTGCGTGGGAACCTCAAGTTCGCCGTTAATGGTGCTCCTGATTTATTTTCTTCTGGTTTGGTAGGTCGCACTTTACAATGACTCACTCAATATTTCAATCGGTAAATACACAAATACACTCACACACACACATAGAATGGCAATTAAGAGCAATGTTTGATTTCTATTAATGAATATTGATTGTTGACGTGCACGAGCCATTGGTATTATCAATAGTGACTTTATCGCATGAATGAAAACTACATTCATTATTTATGAGCTTTTGTTTGTCAATATGCTAAGAAAATGCACTATATTCGTTCCTTATATGTTTGTATGTACATATATGTGTAGTTGATAAGAGCTCAACTGAGAGACGACTCTGCAACTGTGTGCGTGGGAGCGAAAGGAGCGGAAGGGCGTGTGTCTGCTCTTCCCGCAATGTGTAAATGTCAAAAGAAATGCTCGACACGAGAGCAAACACACACACCCACACACACACGCATAGACAGACAGAGACAGAAAGAATAGACAAGTGTATACGAGCGCAACAAATAGAGGCCAGCACATCAATTATGTTTATTTCTTGTTTGATAAAATCGCAACAAAGGCACGGCAAAAGCACAAGCTCAGATGGGACCCGACTGATATATGGCCGAGGGCAATCAGACAGCGCCACACACACGTTCTTGGCAAATCAAAAAATTCGACTGCATAAGAAAACAAAATCTACATGTAAAAAGAAAACAAATAGTTGTTTTCAATTGGTGTCTAGTGGGCTTGACTATTATGTTTGCTGTTAAATGGCATTTCATTCATTTGCAACTAGTGAAAGTATGTACAAGAAATATATTCAACGTGGCTTATTAGGCACCTAATTGGCGAGACTGGCAAAAAGAAGCATTTGAAAATGCGATGCTAGGCATACATGGCTGCCAAGTGACCTAAACCCGATTTTATGTGTACATATGTAGATATGTAGATATGTGCGGCTGTTTGTCTTCGTCTTTCGTCTGATGGATGTGGAGCACAGCCAACCACCAACACATACATACATATACAGTGATGGCTTGCTTTGGAGCGGGGGCGTGGAGGGTCGGGTCGGGTCGGACAGAGATCCATGCAAAAGGGCGACGTACGCAAAGCTCAAGACAAAAGGGCGTCGCTGCCGCTGTCGTCGTTGTTGTCGCGCAAAAACAACAATAAATGCACTGCACTTAACACATACATACACACTTGAAGAAGGTAGAAACAGACCTGCTTTTACTTTATGCAATTACCGTTGCCGTTTTTTCTTTTTTTTTCTCCCAACACTTCCAACTTCTTGCAACGTCAACAATTTTGCAACATTTTCACATTGAAATCACAGAGCAGTATTTCTGCTTTAAAGCACACACTCACACACATGTATGCAGTTTTTTGCTGTTGGGACGATCCGCCATTTGCAAGCTGGTGTGGTATACGTGTGTGTGCTTGTGTGACCGCCAGCGTGTGTGTGTGTAGCGTTGTCGCGTCGGCAATTTTTCTTTCATATTCGGCATATATTTTCAAATGGATTTTCCTATGCTTTTACATAATGCTAACGTTTAAAATTTAGCTAAATCGAATTAGCATAAAAACTTACACTTTTTTTAATTTGAGACAGCGTTAACGAGCAACTTGAAACATTTAAATTAAAGATTTCTTTCCACTCGTGTTTGTATTTTTGCTCTGCGTTTGTTTCACTGCAGAGTGTGGCGGTCGGCAATTGTGGTTCATACAAATGTGGCGGCTTGACGATAATTCATTACAGCAGCATTGCTTGCAGGCACTGCAACAAAAGTGGAAATTGACTGTCGATAGTTCTTCATAATAAATGTTGTACAGGGTGTGTAATTGTATTAAAGTAAACGTAATATAAATTTTTGTCATAATGATACAATAATATAATAATAATATATATTGGATTATAAAAAACGAATATAATTTCTTATTGGATACGCGTATTACAGTCTAATGAGAATTTACAAATGTTATGGTATCCAACTGTTATGTTACTGTTAACATAACATAAGCAGCTGTGTCGTTCACATTGATGGTAAAAATTCGTTCATTTGCATCAGACTTTTTAAATTTTTTTTATACAAAGATTTCCGTTAATATGCTTTGGAATAATGACGTAACAGATTAAAATTTAGCAATCTAGGAATTGTTATTCTTCCTGAATTTAAAACTGACAGAAACCGAATAAATGAGCTGAACTAAATGAACATTTGTAGCTCGCTCATTCGGTTTATTTACGTTTGATCGAACTGTTCCAAAAAAATACACCTGAAAAACAAAACAAATAACACGAGAAATTGTTAAGAAGCCAAAACCGTTAACTATAGACAAAATGATTGGTAAATTATCTGCTTGGTATCGCGACAATGTCTCGGAGGCCGCCGATTGCTTTGCCTGCCGGCTGATAAGCGGATTCGGTATGCTCGGCATTGGAGCATTTATTCTAGCGCAAGCAAAGCGCCGGCGTTCGCCTCTAGAGAACTACACAATGAAGAGCATTGCAGCAGGTGCGTAGAATGTGAATGCAGGGAAGAGGAACACTTGAATTAATTCACTTGACCATCTTACATAACAGTTGCTGGCATTCTTGGAGTGGCCCGCTTGGCAGATGCAAATTTCCTGAAAGCGACGGCAGAGCCTGTCCACAAACAGAC
The DNA here is from genome assembly GCA_037043405.1 of Drosophila subquinaria. Lineage (NCBI taxonomy): Eukaryota > Metazoa > Arthropoda > Insecta > Diptera > Drosophilidae > Drosophila > Drosophila subquinaria. The sequence goes on from JBAMBL010000685.1 coordinate 3,637, forward strand.
GAAACCCACTGGTGATCATCCATTCTTTCGGCGCGGAAGTTAATCATTTATGATCGTATACGTATTTGTAAATTAAGTTTGTTTATTACATTAATTATACGACTAGCTTCAAGCTTTAGCGTCCAACCTTTCCTAGCTTGGTGTCAGTCTTTGGATTGGCCGTCAGACTCTGAACAGCGACAATCGTTTCGTTTATGCGTGTTTGAAGCTGACGCAGGCTTTGTATTTGCAACAGGCGCAAGATGCGCATGGAATAGTCCAGCGTTGGGTCATTGGGAGAGACCACATCGTTGCCCTTATCAAAAGGGAACGGTGTGCCGACAATCGGTTTCCGATCCTTGGCAGCTGGTCCAAGGCGCTCGTGCACGATACGTGCGACGGCTTCCAACTGTAGCAAATGATTGGGATGATGCGGCACCTTCAGCATTGTGGCAAGCGTTCGCACGCCCGCTATGAATTCCTTGTCTTGAACTAAAATAATTCCAGGCTAAATATGTTTCTTAACTTTGTGCTTTAAGTGTGTACTCACCATTTATTTTGCCATCAAAAATGGTTTGAACTTTCTGCTGCGTTTGTGCGCCATTGTTCTTTGGCTCTCTATCTTTAATCGATTGTCCGTTAATTGATTCGTATTGCGAAGGATCATCCAGAAATTCAAGGCGAATCGCATGCCCGATTAAACAGGTGAGCTGCTCCAACTGTGTTTCGTATGGCGGCATGTTCAGGTCAATGCAGTACTGCTTGTAGGCCTCTTCCCACAGCTTCATATCATCCAGATTTCTCAACTTCTCGCGATCCTCAATGGTATAATGGCGTATCTTTTGATCCTCCAGCCAAAGTATGGTGCTTGCGAACTCCTTGCGGTCTGCGGGAAAAAGGACAGGCCGGCATTTTTTAGAAATTGGAGATTAGGACAGCGTATTCACTACTTACTACTCCATGCCACATCGCTGGGCGTTGGATGACCCAAGGCTTCAAGCTTTAACTTAAGCATTGTTTTGTTCTGCGGCTTTAATGCACTATTTTACAGAGATTTACAGAAAATAATCTGCAGCTCTCTCATTCACAGTAGAGTAGTGATGTAAATTTGAGTGGGAACATCGATGTCGATGCTCATCGATGCTTTCAAAATTTAACATCGATGTTGGTTGATACATCGGGTCGAAACATCGATGCATCGATGTATGTCTAATGCTTGAAAACCATACCATTCACAGTAGAGTTGTGTCGTTTCGTTCTGAAAACGTTCAAATGAACCGGTCATTAAGATAAACGAATGAACTTATTCAGTCAATCATTAACTAATTCGTTCATTTCGCAGTTGGTCAGAAATTTCTTTAAACAAATTTTAAATTTCTTAGAGAAAATACAATTAGAATTTTTTACATGAGGTTTGCGATTGGATCTAATTTCTTTTTTATTTACATGTAGTTACCCCTTACATGAGTTACCCCTTGACGCCTTTAGAAACAAATCGTGCATTTAGAGTTTTTATACTTATATTAGTGGGATTCCGGTAAACGTTTTTGATTTGCTTTTGATTTGATTATGATTTTTCAGTCAGCTGTTCACAGCTGCTCCATACAAAATTTTCAGTGTGCCCAGAGCAAATCAGGGAAATGTGGTCCTACTAATTGATTTTGAAAAATCAGCTCTGAGACTGATTATTTTTTCATTTTGATTTGGTTTCGAACAGCTGTGTGACAGTTGGTGTTTGTTTGCATTGGAAATCTACGAATATTCAATAAAAACATATTCGATGACTTTCTTTCGGCATTTTTTGCAATTATGCCCATTTTTGTATACTTTTTAGCTGTCAATTAGCTGTTCGCCCAGGCTGTCAGCTGTTCACGAAATCAAAAAATAATCAGTGTGCCAAAAGGGTCGTTCCGTCAACTGATTTATATTTGGTTAAAAATAATCAAAAGCAAATCAAAAACGTTTACCGGAGTCCCACTATTATGTTCTTACCCCATCCTTGCTTATTTTTTTCTATGCAAAACAAAACAAATTGTTTCATTTCATTTCTCTAATAATGGATTTAATTAAATTTTAAAAATATAAATATTTATTATTATTTAATTAAGTACAAATTCAATAAACCAAAAATAAAAAGAAATATTTTAAAATAATAAAGTTCATTCAAAAATTAGTTTGTTGCACGTCAGCCTTTGCGTGGTGAAAAAAATTAAATAATTAGTAATTCAAAAAAAAAAAATGTTGATATCTAACAACTTTTCTGAAGAGTTAAATATTAATGGGATTCCGGTAAGCGTTTTAGATTTGGTTAAAAATAATCTAAACCAAATCTAAAATCAAATCAAATCAAATATTATAATTTCTCCCACCAGTGCCAAGATTGCCACCTTTTTTTTTTTGCCAAGGCAATCAGCTGATTAATGCATTTATTTCAGAGGGTCGAATTGTCAGCATTGTTTACTTTTGTTGTATATAATTATCTTGTGTTTTTTAGTTTACAACATGAGTTGCGATACAAATGAGCGACAACATGGTTTAATTTGTGATCAAGTGCAACTGTGCATGCTTCCTGCCTTAAAGAATGATTTGGATGAAGTGCAACTGCTGCCGGCACAATTCGAAGATTATCATTCCCTGCTGAGACAAGAGCTTCCCCGATTATACGATCTTCTACAGCAAAATGAGGAAATACTCTCAAACGCGTTAAATCAAAAGGTGTGTTGCATTTTAATTGGATATTAATCAATGTCCTTCACTCAAGTTGCACTCTCTTTCAGCTGCGCGCACAGCTTGTATTGCTGCTATGTGAGCTGACCGCATCGCCGACGATTTATAGACTGAGTGCTGAGGCCGAGTATCTGCTGCAGAATGCTAATCTGCTGCTGAGGCGACTTTCGTCCATCTGCCAAAAAGGCGAGGAAACTCACATCTTCAATTACTATGAGCAGAAGCTGCATAAGGACTCGTGGAAGCGACAGCTTGGCGCAGTTCATGGCTTTGTCAGCTATCTAGAGGCAAGATTTCAATCGGTCCGTTCATGTTAACGTTTTTAAAACTAATTCTATTACAGTATTACTTCGCTAATGACAACAAAATGCCCACCAAAATGCTGACATTCAGCTTAGCTGTGGCCCTGAACGTAAGGGAATGTCATCAGTCCGAATATAAGCAACTGGGCGTGCGAATCTTTTCCAGAATGTTGAGCCACAGCGTAAGATACATCAACCGTTGCAAAACTTTACACAACAGTGATGCCAAATATTTTTCGAAAAAAAAGACAAAACGGCCAAAGAAAACAGGGAAAAAAAGCTGAACAACTAAAAAAAAAGATAGAAAAACAGGTCAAACATTTTTTTTCAAATTTTTTTGTATTGAACAATTTTAAAGCATCTTTAATGATTTTTTTCGGCATTTTCTTTGTCATTGAACTTCACCCATGGTGCGTATCATTTTTATCTATTTGCCAGGCAATTTATTCGTATGGAAACCAGTTTTTATAATATATGCATTTACCTCAGTGTCAAAATAGCAATTAACGTGTCTATTTCTAGACGGTTCCTCAATTTATTTTATACCAAACTAACTTGGCTAAAAAACCTTTCTACTTCTGCATTTTCAATATTCTCCCCTTTTAAGAGGCTAATTTTTGTGTTCTGGGAAAGTGTTTTCGGCTTTATATCGTTTCCATTTTTAAAAAGTTCCATAATTGGCAGTATATAATCCTTTTTGGACTCAATTTAATTAAATCTAAAAAACAGGCAGATTTTCCGATAGAAGATGTTTGAGATTTTTCCCGGCTGAAGCAGTAATATATCTGAAAAAAGGCCAAATTGGCATCACTGATTCTCACTGTATGCCATTTCAGGACGCTGCTGACGTTCAGCAACTGAACATACAAGGTGTTATCTACGAGAATCTCTTTCGCGACGCATACACCATGGACTCCGAGGACGTAACAATCTCGGTTTGGAATTGTATATGCCAGTGCTTGGATCATTTCACAGATCTGGATTCCTTTACGGTGCATACATGAAAAATTATAAAAAAATTATTTGTAAATGCTTAAATGCTAATTGTTGTTATTTGTTACAGTGGAATCAATGTGACGACATGCTGGAGCGCCTTATACATAACGTCTCGTTGTCCTCCAATGCACAATTGTCAATCTGCCTGCTGCAGTTCATCACACAACTGGGCTATTACTTTGCCTTGAACCGCAGCGAAGTCAAAGAAGCCTTGGCCAATGATTTCTCTCAGCCCCATCAAATGACAGCCTGCCGCGATGTTTGCTCCTCACTTAATGTATCCACAAATTATAGATGGGCCAAGGGCATCCTGCAAATGCTTGTCCTGGAGTCGGAGAAGCTGCTGCAAGGTCCCGATGTCTGCATACAAATGTTGACTGCCATGCAACGTTGTTACTTGGTGCACATTGTTCCCATTCCTCTGCCGGCATTAAATACCCATTTACGCGAATTTTTGACCAAGTTTGTGGCTGTCCTTCTTGAATGTCTTGTCGTGCATAGCAAGGCCAAGCCTATTCTACAGGTTAGTTGTCTAAACGGTACGGTAGAATAAAATTTTAGCATTCCAAAATAAGGAATCATACTGGGATGCCACAGAAATCGCTTTCGCTTGAATTTCACTTAAATTTGTATGAAATTCAAGCGAAAGCGATTTCTGTGGCACCCCCCATAAATTACGAATTTCAACTAAGAAAAATATTCAGAGTACAAAAAGTAGGAAAAAAAAGTAGGAAAAGTATCTTAAATTCCTTCGATTTTAAATAAAATATTTTTGATTTTGGCTTTTCTTATTTTTTGTTTTCCCCATTTTTGTCTTTCTAATTTTTGCCATCCCAATTTTGTCTTCCTAATTTTGGATTCCTAATAACTGTATTCCTATTTACGGATTCGTAAAATTGGATTCCTAATAACTGTATTCCTTATTTTGGATTCCTTATTTTTTCTTTTCGTATTCTGAGTAATATTTTTCGACATTCGTATATAGAATCGCCTAAACATTCATTTATTTACAAAAGTTTTATATGTTCCTTTCATTTTCTTCCACAGCTCACACAGCAGTTTATTGAAATATTTATATATCAGTTAAATAACTCGCCTGCCAGCCACCTGAAGGATTTTGCAACTGCTTTGGCTGGCTTACAGCAACTGTAGCTTCAATTGAATACTGTGTTCTGGTTTTTTAAAAAGTTTACCTTGCGCTTTATGTATTTTAAGAAAAATATATGCACAATTTTGAGGCAGAACGTAAATTTGTAATAGATCATGACGAATGCTTGCATGAAAAAAAAAAAATAGGATTTCAATTTCTTATTGCACAAATACCCCGAAATGAAAGACTGAATATTTGCTAGAGCCCACCCAACTTAAAAGCATCACTGGTAGAATCAGTGATGTCAATTTGGCCCTTTTGCGGAAAGATTTGTCTGGTTTTTAACTGCTTCAGCCGGGAAAAATCTCAAACATCTTCTGGTTTTTTTTAGATTCAATTAAATTTAATCCAAATGGATTCTACTGCCAATTTTGGAACTTTTTGAAAATGGAAACGATGTAAAGGCGAAAAAACTTTCCCAGTACACCAAAATTCACCTCTTAAAATGGGAGAATGTTGAAAATATGTCAAAATTTTGGTCCGAAGCAAACAAATATCGTGACTACAGGCAATAGCCCTTTTTCAGAAGTGGTCACTTTCGCCCTGACTCTTCTATCGTTGCCATGGTCGAATGCAGAAGTTTGATAAAAACTAAATTGAGGAACTGTCTAGAAATAGACAAGTTATTTCAATTAAATGCATATGCATATTTTATCTTCTGCAGATACGGTTTGCGTTGACACAAAACTTGTTGCCATACGAATAATTTGCCTAGCAAATAGCTAAAGATGAAGGCACCATGATAAACACCATGGGCGAAGTTCAATGACAAAAAAATGGCGAAAAAATCATTGAAGATGCTTTTAAACTTGAAGGAAAAATAGTTTGGCCTGTTTTTCCCTCTTTTTTTAGTTTTTCAGCTTTTTTCCGTTTTTTGACCGTTTTATCTTTTTTTCCGGAAAATATTTGGCATCACTGGTTGAATGCACCTTTTTTTTGGTTTGGCCAGTGTGACCGTTCGTGGTAAAATATAAAATGCCCTTGATGTTAGCTGCAGTTGAGCGCATGTTAAATCTGCTCAATACTGTTAAGCACAGAGCAGCTGAGCGCAAACGTTTGTTGTTTTTGCGCACACGTGCTTCGACAGAAGTGCAATTGTTTATATTGAATTTGAATCAAATTTAATTAAAATTATGGCGCTGCTGAGTGCCAAACGTGCCAAGGAGACGCCGCCAGTGGCTGCCGAGAGTTCGGATGACAATGAAAGCGATGCCAGCGGCGGCAACGAAGGCAACTCGGGCTGGGCAAACTCAATTCTCAAGGTGCTGCAGACGACAAAACCTGAGACACAAAACAAAACTGTTCTTTCGCGCGCCAAGAAGATCAGCAAAGAGGGTAATACGAAAAACGGCAAGGGCAAAAAGGGCTATGACTTTGAGATTGAAGGCGCCGAAGTGAAGGAGGAGGAAGATAATGATGTAAAACCCGATGGATCGTCGGCACTGGATGCACAGCTGACGCCGAAGCAGCGCAAGAACGTGCCGCTCCAGTTGCGGGTGAAGCCCAGTTTCAGGGACATGGAACGGGAGCGGAGCCTGCGCAAGGTGGCCACACGCGGCACGGTCCAGTTCTTCAATGCGGTGCGCATTCAGCAGAAGGACATTAAACAGCAACTGGAGGATGCGGGCCCGCTGGACAGCCGCCAGGATGCAGTGCTCAACAATATTGACAAGCGCAAGTTCCTTGATGTTCTAATGAGCGGCAAACGCGCCAAGTCGTCGGTCATTGACAATGCGGTGAAGAAAGAGGAGCAGGAGTCCGACTCTGATGATGATGATGAAGATGATGATGGGCCAACCGATGACGGGTCTGTCCATAAAAAGAAATCTGAATGGAATGTGCTGCGCGAAGACTTTATGACCAACAAGAAAATCAAGCATTGGGACGAGGAGGATGAGGATGCACAGGAGCAGGAGGAGAACAACAGCGATGATAGCGACGAGGACGATGAATAATAAATTAAGTTGTATGTTAATTCTAGTTGCTATTAAAATTGTACAATAATTAATTGACCATTTCTGCATTTGTCATCATATAAATGCCCACAATCAGTCCAAATAGTCCAATAGCCGACCCGAATATCTCAACAATCAGAATCTTAACGAACAGCGCCGTATTGGCGGCATCCGATAGAGCTGCTCCAGATCCCACGATGCCCACACAAATGCCACAGCTGAGATTTACCAGGCCAACGGTCAAGCCAGCGCCAAATGTTGCAAATCCCGTGAACATGTTCTTCGTGAAATGCTCACGACTGTTGATCACCTGATGGATCACATAGGAGTGCAGACTGCCCGAGAACACAATGGAGCTGATCAGGCCGTAAATTGCCACCGCTTCACAGAATATGACCGATATGAGATTCTTGGTCTTGATCCTCGGTGATCTCACGCCTCCGCCCACAATGCTGGTGCCCGTCGTATAAATGCCCATGGCCGCTCCAACGACAGACAGCGACACGGCCAATCCCACTCCCAGTCCAGCCCACATCTGGGGATTCGTCGTGTATAAAAACCAGCTCAGTCCGGCGCGTTCACCCAATCCACACATGACCAGGCTCATTATATACACCGTGCATGCGAAAGCAATTAAGCCAATATACACAAGAATAATTGAAGTATAACCCATTTTTGATATTTTTTTGACATTTAATTATTAACAGAATGAATAGAGATGCTAACACGATTAGCTCTTTTGTTTTGAATTCAAGTTTTTCTCTCACATAATCCAAATTTTCGGATTTATGTATGTGACTTCTTATGCCTCACATAAATCAATTTCAAATTTGCCGCCAACATGTCGCATGTGGCGTCACAAATTATTTGGTGCTGCCAACTCGTGTCGCTTATTTTCCGTTACTTCTAAGAAAATTGCAAGCAAATTTATGACAACTGTATGTTTTTATTGTTTTACACAAATTGAACAAAGTATTTTTATAATAGTTTTGTGTATGTATTTAACGATTAGACTTGGCCACGCGCTCCAGTTCATCCTTCTTCTTGATGGCATACGAGTTGGATGAGCCCTTGGCGGCGTTTATTATCTCATCCGCCAGACATTCGGCAATTGATTTAATGTTGCGAAAAGCGGCCTCACGGAGTGCCAGTGCAAATCAGCCAAATAGCCTAATGAATAAACAAATATATTGTGAGTGAAGTAGTTGAGATAACGTCTTATATATAGAAATAGTGCTAGTAAAGAGTATTATTTTAAATTGGCAAAGCAGTTGCCTAACTTCAAATGGAAATGTGAATTGTGTGACGTCACAAATTATTTGGTGCTGCCAACTCGCATTGCACAACAAATTTGAAGCTTAACGCTTATTTTCCGTTAGTTCTAAGAAAAGTGCAATAAAATGTACATATGTATGAAAAATGTACTTAGTTTTTACTTGTTTTACACATTTTTAACAATGTATGAAAAACCAACCTGATTCACGCGACGCAGCGGCGAAACATCAACCGCCTGACGACGCACAGTTCCAGCGCGTCCGATGCGAGTGGAATCCTCGCGTGGTCCGGCATTCACAATGGCATTCACCGTGACCTGCAACGGGTTCTCCGAGGTGAGCAAATGGATTATTTCGAATGCATGCTTGACAATGCGACAGGCAAGCATTTTCTTGCCATTGCTGCGACCCTTCATCATCAAGCCGCAAGTCAGACGCTCCACAATGGGGCACTGAGCCTTGCGAAAACGCTTAGCGGCATAACGTCCGGCCGAATGCGGCAAATAGCGTGCGAATTTCTCCTTGACGGCAATATAGTCTTGCAATGAAATGTCACTTATGGCAACATCATCGCAGTTCCAACGACCAAATAGCTTTATCTCCGGCCATTCAGTGCTGACCATTGGCTTTTCATTTAATGTTGCAGCTTCATCCTCCTGCCAAATATCTTCTTCTTGCTCCTGCTGCTCCGGCTCAGCATGATTGTATTCACGTGGAAATTCACCGATGTCAGACATGTTTACAAACTTTTTTTTACTGTCAAGTAAATTTTTTCTGCGAGTTTGCAAAGCGGCAACGCTCGTTTTGAAATTTCAAGATGGAAGGACAGTGGCTTCCAGTGTGACCTTATAAATGTCACTTTTTGAAGCTCTAACAGTGTGGCAGCCCCACTAGGAGCTAGCTTAAACACGTTAGAGGTATTCCCGCAGCTGTTTGTTTACATTGAAAGCGGACTTTACAATTGAATGGTTTATTTTTTTTGATAAAATTCGGTTAAAAAAGTGGGAATGGGTTTATTATTTAAAAGGGATTGTTAAACAAAACACATGTTTTTATTACTTTTAATATGGAATACTTTCTATAATATGTAATAATAATATATGTAGCTTGTGTAGTATCTATAACTTCTGCATTAACAGTAGCATGAAATATACAGTTTATATATTTATTATTTTGTAGTTGTAGTTAATATAATACATTTTTGTTTTAGAAATACAAGTGCCAAAAATAAACAAATAATATTAACAACTACATAATCGATAATAAACAATAAACACACACACACTTGTCTTTCGTTTAAATAAACAATTTAAAACAAATTGATATGCAATTTTTACACGACGCACATTAAACGCACAATTGTTAAATGTGATGCTGATTAATAATTGACGAAATGCGCGCAGCGTAAAAATTAGACAATTTAACTTTTAAACTTAATAAGTAACTGAAGTCCTATGTTAGATCCTGATCGTAGCGGGCGGGAAACTGTAACTGCATAAAACGAGTTCTAATTTCCAAAAAAAAGAACACAGATATTGTTGTGTTGTTTTTGTTGTTGTTTTTTGTCGGAATGACTTGATGACTGATTGTTGTTGTTGTATTTGGATGAAGCGCGTGACACATAATACACTGCAAATGCTGAATTAATTGTTGTTACGCATTTTATATATTTAGCCACTTACATTGCGATTGAACTGCTGCGTCCACTTCTTAATCCTTATCACCCATCTTAGCCTTGGAGGTCATGTAGATGCCCACAATCAGACCAAAGAGACCGATAGCTGAGCCGAAAATCTCGACAATCAGAATCTTGACAAAAAGCGCTGCATTGGCAGCATCCGACAGCGCTGCTCCAGAGCCGACAATGCCGACAGCAATACCGCAGAACAAGTTGACCAGACCGACGGCAAGGCCAGCACCGAAAATCAGATAGCCCGAGAACCAATTCTGGTTCATCACCGACACATTGGTGAGCACCGATTCCATTTTGAACTGCTCCAACTGGCCAGAGAGCACAATAGCGGTGATGAGGCCATAGATGGCGACAGCCTCGCAGAAAATGACCGAAATCAAGTTCTTAGTCTTAATGCGTGGCGCTTTGACGCCACCGCCCACAATGCTTGTGCCCGTGGTGTGTATGCCAAGGGCAGCGCCAACGACAGACAGAGACACCGATAGTCCAATGCCCAGACAGGCCCACATATACGGACTCGACGAGGCCAGGAACCAGCCAACACTTACGCGTTCGCCCTTGCCCGTCAAAACAAAGTACAGGATAAGTATGGTGGCCACGGCGAGGAACAGCCATAGAAATGTTTGTGTTACGACTGTGCGTATTTTAGGCGCCATCTTGCACGATTTTGTTGTCTGGCTATTGTTGAAAACGATGTAGAAAATCGAATTTTAATCAAATTTCAAGTGCTATTTACCAAATTGCAGGCGTAATTGTATTTTTCTCGGCCGACAGGTGACTGCTTCGTGCGAAAAAAAGAATCCACAATCACATGACGTACATTTTCTCTATCATATGGTATCGAGTAAATCACGCTAATCGATAAATATTCGATATTGGCACATGACGCAGATACATATGTAAAACATCGATGGCTCCATCGTTATATCGAATATTTGGTTTTATCTTGTGGCTCAAAGCTTAAATTAGGATTTCTTTAAACGTATAAACGTATTAGAATTATTATATTTTATTTTTATCTAATTAGTTTTTAATCATCCCCAGCACTCATTTAAATGACCACCTTAAAATGATAATCTAAATTATAATTAAAATTGTGCCATTATCTATAATCTTATTGCTGAAATAAACAATTTTTAAAATTAATTTAAATTATGTGCCTTTGCTTGCTCGCATTCAACATCGATAATATCGATATATATATATACTCGATACCAACGATTGTCACTTCATCGTTAACGTTAGCAACGTAAAGCTAGTTGCTATAATACTGTATATGTCACCTTAGTTAGCCATGCTCCCAACAGATGGCGCCAGCCAGCAACGCGCGCAAATATTTTTATTTAAAATTGCAAGCCTTAAAGGTTTACCAAGCGTGAATTACGTTGATAATGATTATATTTATGAGAAACTTTCACTGAAATATGCACCACGTTTATGCTCAGTAAAGTTGAATACAAATTACATTTCGTTTTTATTATCTTTGTCTGCGACTCAATGGTTCGCTCGGTTTGCAGGTGACAGGTACAAAATAAGTTATTGCGTCAATGCTTTTATATTGTTGCATTGGTGAACGTGAAAGATTTTTCGGCCGACAGACCAGCGACTTTTACAGTTCATTGAATTGGCCAAGTTTGGGTCGGAGTCGCCAGAAGAGCACGTTTAACAGCAACCACGTGACGGCCACATAATCTAAAGTCACATCATCATTAAATATTTACACTACATTATAATTTTTGTTCTTCTTAGGCGCGTGCCCGGCAAACACAAAAGCCCAATCCTTAGCCTTGGCCAAGAACTCGGTTTTCTCTCTCTCTCTCTCTCTCTCTCAGTCTTAGCCGTGTTGTCGTGTCGACGACAGGCGACAAGCGACAACCGTAACATTCAATTAAACGTAATGTGTTGTTTGCTGTCCCTCCACCAAACGAGGCATCGCCTTTTCCCTCTGCCCTCCTCGCTGCATACATCTTGATAATAAATGTAAACTTTTCACTTGAAAAATTCAGCACAGCGTAAAGAGTGAAAATAAAATAAGAGTCGTATAAAGGTTAAAAATACTGTGTGTATGTATTTAGATAGAGAAGCATATAAATGGTCCAAATTGTGGTTGGGTCAGCGGCCTCTGTCTCAAAAGTCAAGTCAAATATCACAAGAGAAATCCATTAACCTGCGTTTGTTTCCCCTTGACTTATTTTGTCGGCTTGTGCTTTATCTCTGAGACTCTGAGGTCGACATGCTGCACCTTGTTTACCCCGTGTTCAGCTACGAAAATGCCACTAGTTCGAGACTGGCTCCCTTTTTATACTCGTTACTTAAACAAGGTAAAAGGGTATATTGTATTGGTTGAAATGTATGTAACAGGGTGAAGAAAGCATAGCCGGCCCTATAAAGTATATTGTCTACATATTATTGATCAGCATTAGCAGCCGAATCGAATCCATGTCCGTCTGTCTAATAACTACTATTTTTAGATATCATTCTACTTAACCGCAACAAGATCGGCCAAACAGAAGGGTAGTTATGGCTGTTTCAAGTTTCAAGCAATGTAAGTGCCTAAAAGTATGCAATGGAAAATATTTTATGCATATTTAAATAAAGAACGTATATGTTATAGTTGGGAGCTCGGCTTTAGCCTTTTTCGCTTGTTTTTTTTTGTTGTCCTTGTGGTTTCTATTTAAGTTTAATATTTCCAAATTACACTTTTTTATTTGTTAAAATTTTCCTGTTTTTTATTTTTTTTGTTACCTTCTCTTGATGTCAGCTTGTAGTTTAGAGATTAACTCAATAGTGCTGGCAAATCTCTCCAATACTTTTTCGATTTGAAAAGAACGTTCCGTTAGCCTGTGAAAATATTGTAAAAACCATTGTCTATACTAGTTATTTTAGAAACTTACTGTGCCAATTCTTCCCTGAGATCCCGCATTGGTTCCACATTGGGTTGGGATTCATATTTCTGATTTGGTTCCGGCCTTTCATCTTTTGTTATCAATTTATCAATATACAATCTGTCATCCAAATTAGCTTCTTTTCGCCCAAAGCAAAAATAATTTTGAAGGCCTTTTAGGAGCATTTGAAAGACTTCTGTGTCCCTTACATACAAACTGCTCTTCACCTCCGAATACGTTGCCAAGAAAATAGCCACAAAAAGATTCTGAAAGAAGCCTTCTTGAAGAAATTCTGTTTTTTGAGATTTATTTGGATTGGACTTACTAGTAAAACCCCGTAGATAGTTAAAATAGCTGCGATAAAGTATATAGGGGCTATTATGGGTTGTACTTCATGCATTTCCATATAATCAAAGTTGCACATTATAATTCGCATTATGTTGATAGCAGATGCAAAAATGGACTTGAAGTTTTCCAATTTATTGCCAAACAGAACTGTGCCCATCTGGGCAAAGGCCAAGATTGTTATCAGATAGATGAAAAGTAAGCCAAGAATATTTTTGAAAGACTGCGTGAAGAAAAGTAAGAATTTAAGCTACCATTTTATATAACTATTAAGACAGAAAACTTAATAATATTTCTAAATCGAATTTCGAAAAATAAATGAAAAACATTTTTAAAAATATTATAATATAAATTGTTTTCTTAGAATGTCAAAACAATGTTTATAGAGTGTTTAAAGAATATGGTTTACTGAAAGACTTTGTAATATATTTTATGTGTTTTTGAATTAAAATAATTTAAATATAATTAAAATTTTTGGATTGTTAAAAATATGTTAAAAAATTTTATTTTTTCTTACCAACTCCATGGTGATTGCAAGCTGTTTTAGAGTTCTATGAAAGGATACGAATCTGATGATCTTTAGCCAAGCAGCAAATGTTAGAATTCCCATATTAATCACATAGACATTCCAGCCGCCAAGTAAATTGTCGAAATTTATATAAGTCCAAGGTTTCTTGTCAAAAGTATCGGTAATTAATTTCACCTCAAGGGGATGCCAAACATTATATGCGATTGCCACAAACGATGTCTGAATGGATGAATCAGAATTTTAAATCAATTTGAATTTCATTAATACGTACAAGAAGCACAATAATATCCGGATAATTCTGAAGATCCTTGACATAAGATTTTATGCCAAACGCGAAAATTTCACAAAATTCCTGATACGTATAATATATAATGATTAAATAAAAGACAATGCCCACGTAGAATACAAAGCAGCAAAAATGCAGAAAACATTTCAATGGAATTGATTGCACATACCATGAGGATACTACAATACCAGTTGGAAATATTTCGAAAATGATCCTAAAATTATAATTGAATAGTAATTTAGATATTTATAAACAATAACTTACTTGACAAGTTGAAACATTTCGATAGCATCGTAGAATAGATTTAATTCTAAGACAACAAGGCGTGTTTGACGGTCAATCCATCCAGAGTCATAAATATAATTTATCATGCCTAAGGAATCGTTGTATTTGGAATTAAAAGTTTTGGAGAATCCGCCGCCCTTGTAGATATGGGAATTGGTCGAAATCTTGTTGGCATCAGTAATATAGTGACTGCATTATAAATTCATGACTTAAAATTTCAGATCTGAATTATGTACATACCCATCATGATAACTATCATCATCCATATTAACTGAGTACTCAGGATAACAAGGAATCTGATCCAAATTTTCAACTTTAATTTTATGTAAACATTTCTTCATCGGCTTAACACGTAACTGTCGAATTCTTGGGGCTCCTAAAATTAGGGCCATATTTTTAAAGACCATGTGAGGATGAACCCTGTCCGGTTCTTTAGTTAATATCGAATTATCGTAAAGATTGCGCAAATAGGTTGTATTGATAAAATCAAACATGATAGTTTTTATGTGTTCAAAATTGATTGTGTGGTTCGCCAGCAATATCTTAGGCAGTTCATTATTGTAGTAAGTATATTTAGAGCGCATTGAGTCAGCAACTGAAAGTAATCAAGTTAATCAATTAGGCAGGCAATCAATCAATCAGTCAGCCAAAAAAATAAAATCCGATAATTATATTAAGAAAATAAGTTCGTTTAACACGTCAATCAGTCAAGCAAATAGTCAGTCAATCAGACGATCATTAAATTAATTAGTCAGATAGTTAATCAATCAGGCGGACAATCAATCAACAGATAAGCAAAATCAACAATCACGAATTCAATCAGTCAATCAATCAATTATTCAGTCGGTTAATGTCGCAAGAATTTATACGTCAATCAGTCAGACAAATATTCAATCAATTAAACATTCAATCAATTGATTAATTATTCAGGTTGTCAATCAATCAGGCAATCAAACAATTGGTTAGTCAATCACGTAATCAATCCAACAATCGTCAAAAAAATCTGTCAAATTATCAGTAAATTATTAAATACTTCAAATATTTGGTTAATAAATAAATCAGACTAACATACAATTAGCAATCAATCATCTTGATAGCTTTTCCGTCAGCTAATCAATCAATCATATAATTTAAATACCTACCAATATTTGTGCAAATTAAAAATAATACAAATATGAAGATTTCCGTATAGATGTCATGAATTTTCCTTTCGTCAATCTGCTCGTATTTCACTTTTCGTGGCATCGTAATCGTAATCTATGAATATTTCAATC
The DNA here is from genome assembly GCA_037043405.1 of Drosophila subquinaria. NCBI lineage: Eukaryota > Metazoa > Arthropoda > Insecta > Diptera > Drosophilidae > Drosophila > Drosophila subquinaria. The sequence continues at coordinate 19,317 of JBAMBL010000685.1, forward strand.
TTTGGGATTTATTTTTGAAAATGAAACTTAAATTACACAAACTATTTCAAAGCATACTCCAAATCGTACTCAAAACTCAAATGAATTGCATGAAAATTGTATCGAAAGAGCATTTTAATAGACTTTTATGATGTTGGCCTGCTGCAGGGGATATTTATTAAAGTGAAGTCTGCCAAGTTTAAGGGCGTTGCCTGGAAGTATGCAACACTTTGTTAGCGCTTGACTGCGCTCACAAAAATATATATGGCATATGCATAGGCGCAGCCATTGTTAACTGCCTGGCAGTTAGTCAAGCAGCCCTTGAGCCATCCAGCTAGCTATCCAGCCACTTGAGGCAAGAACAACAACAACAACAACTACAACAACAACAACTACAACAACAACTCTAGTAAATGCTTTAGATTTCTATAGACCGGAAGTAGCCTGGCATATAAAAGCCCTTCCGCTGCTTTCCGGTGAAATGTTGCATTTGAAGCAGAGTTGCCTCAGACATGAACACTACAATGCACAACAACAAAGCAGCAACAGCAGCAGCAGCAGCAACAACAACAACAACAACAACAACTCTTGCTCCGCACTTGAAGTATATGAAAATAAACTACGCAAAAAGAACGTTGCAGCAATCGTAGTATTTGCCTTAGCAAATGCCGTATACTCTAGCCCAGGGGTGCCCAAAGCTGCCTTATGGATGTGCACGCACCAATACAAATAAAAACAATGCGCACGCACACATGAAACGAAAGTATTTTTCAATTCTATGTGTACACAGAAAAAAAATAGGAACATGTTTCTTCAAAAAAAAAAACTCAAGCGTCACACGTTTCACAACGAAGTAAACATCTTCTTTTTCGGTGTACACCAAACGATAAGACAACAACAAAATGCATTCGGATTAGCAAAAGCAAAACTATGCAATGCAATTGTTTTTGTTTTGCCAGCAACGAAAGTTGACGGAAAGCGAACAGTGCAAACGTTGTTCTTGTTTTGCAAGGAACGAAAGACGACCGAAAGCGTAGTGTGCAAAATTTGTTTGTGTAATTTGCAATGTGTGCCAGAAGCTTACCCATGTGTATTCTCACTTGCTTCCCATATCCTATGGGCATTACAAAAACAAATGTGCGCTGTGTGCATAGGCGATGGGCATCCCTGCTCTAGCCAATCAAACTTAAATTAATGTCTATATATGAATACAAAATATTTTCTAGGATGCCTTAAGTAGAGTCAAATAGGTTTTAATATATTATTATGGGCTATTTTTTTTTTCATAAAAATATTTGTATATTTTATTTAAACAAGTTTTTTGTTACCTTTAGTGGCAACTTAATCTAGCTTACATGCTATTTTTTTTTAATGAACAATATTTTACAAAAAACGTATCAAAGGTATGAATCGAAAAAATTGGGAATAATATAATTTCTTATCATATTTAGTTATTTTTTTACAATTCTCTTTCAACCCAAATGCAATGCAAAACCAATGGTCAGTGTTCCTGAAACCAACTTTGGTTCTTTCAAATGTAAAAAAAATTGTGTCATCAGATATTTAAAGGTTTAAAAAAAAAAATTGAAAATATGGCAGCTGATTTTCAAAAATATGTTCAGCAAATAAATGTACACTGGTCGGCATATTTATTTTGTCAATCTTTCACTTGTCTTTGCATTTCTTGTGTAATATGCTAAATATCGTACGTTATCAAGTAAAGTAGCGTACATTACTTACCATAATTCCATTTTTTTTCATAGATTAAAATCAGCATTAATTGAATGCATATAACCGTTGGTCAAGCTATTGCCATCAAGTCCTTTACAGATTTGTTGAAATTCTAATGATACTCTCATCTCAGAATGCAAAATTAATATCAAATTGAAGTGAAAGTTTATACACTCAGACCAACATTTATTGGTACCCACTTTTTTTTTACTTTAACAGCTACATATGTAAGTCAAGTCTTCCCAGTAAAAAGAATATTTTTGGAAAGGTCGTTTAAATTCCGTTTCAATGATGCAAAAATTTCCTTAACCCATTAAGTACCCATTGAAAATTTTGAATTTAAAAAAACCCATTTTTTTTACTTTTTTCCACGATGTTTTACAAACAAATTCTTGAAACAATTCTAAGAGTGACTGGAAAAAAAATGTAAAAAAATATTTTTGCTAGTGCTTTTTGAAAATTGCTTAAAAGCCACTTATTGTGTGAAAAGTAGGAAATAGGGGTTAAAATAGTCATTTTTAGGATTTTCAAAAAATTATAAAAAATAGGTACTACCAAAAATATTTTTTAACATTTTTTTTTCCAGTCACTCTTAGAATTGTTTCAAGAATTTTTTTGCATTAAAATATATAAAGTTTAGAAATAGGTTTTTTTTAAATTCAAAATTTTCAATGGCTACTAAATGGGTTAAGGAAATTTTTGCATCATTGAAACGGAATTTAAACGACCTTTCCAAAAATATTTTTTTTTATGCCCAAGTGAATATAGCCTTTGGCAGGGTAACTTAGACTGCAAAAAGCCTGGTCAGGTGACCGCATTTAAGCAAACATTTTGCCAGTCTTTGGTCAAGCACAAGTTCAGTAAATACTATACACTTTGTTGAGTGGGCGTGGCAGGTGGCAGGTGGAAGGTTGCAGGTGGCAGGTGGACGAGCATCAGAGCTTGGAGCACAAAAGGCTGTTGAGAATTTATTTCCTATTACGTTAGATATTTAGGCCAACAACGGCTACAAATCGAAAAGGGGCAACAGATCAAACGGTCACTTGGCCCTCGATATCTTTGGCTTATCATAAGTACGTCAACAACCTGAGTATCTATAGTAAGCATGCGTGTGTGTGTGTTGTTCTATTTTTTTCATGTTATTGTTTGAAACGGGCTTTGAGATTTGGCTTAACCGAAGCACCGTCCAGAGTCGAGTCAACGGGCAAAATGAATTGGTTTCGGCATTTTGATTACTTGAACCGACAATTTAAATTGATTTTATTTAAGCCAAGTGGCCATCTGGCATAAATGTAATATGGTATAAGGCCCAGTGCACAACTTATGCAAATGAAATTGCCATTTAAATCAAATTTAACTGGCGTTGATTTTTATATACTTTTTGCCCTCTTTGTTTTTGTTCTCACATTTCTCCTCTTTCGATTTTCACACGTGGTAAGTGTGGTGAACATATGGAGTGGTATTTAATATAATATACAATCAAGTAAAAGCTACATTAATACAATTACATTTGTAAATAGATTTGCTGTTTACACGTTGCGCATACGTGTCTTTGAACAAATGGGGGAGAGAAAGAATGAAAATTAGCTTAGCTACACTTCAGTTAGAGAGAAATGGGGGTATTTGGCCCCGGGAAAAATCAAGAAAATTATCGAGTAGATAAAAATGCATATACTGGGGTGCCCCAGAAATCTCTTTCACCTGAAAAATGACGTAAATTTCATACAAATTTACGTCAAATTCAAGTGAAAGAGATTTCTGTGGCACCCCAGATTCAATGTAAACTTGTAAAAAATTATAATTCTAAAAATGGGTCAAATTTAGTGTACAATAGACATAGAAATTGGTGCAGTTTTGAGGTGATTCAATAGATTAATGTATTTTAATCATACCTGTTAAATAATGATTAGAAATCATAATAATTAGTAATTAGATTATTTTTGTTTTAAAGTCAAACTTATGATTAAAGTACAATTATTTGTTTGTGGTTTTGCCCAATTATCTAATGATTACGATTACAAAAAATCAAAAATAATCTTAATCATTACAAATATTCAAAAATAATCAGAAAAAATCAAAAATTATCTTTTTAAGTATTTGGATTATTTTTGATTTTTTTCTGATTATTTTGGATACTTTGTGAAAATTTAAAATTATTTGACTTTTACTAAATAGTCATAAGTAAAAAAAAAATCATAAAAAATAATCAGAAATAATCAGAAAAAGATTATTTTTGATTTTTCTGATTTTTTTTGAATAGTTGTAATAATTTTAGATTATTTTTAATTTTTTGTAATCGTAATCATCAAATAATCACAAATTTTTCAACAGTGAATTATATAGTCACTACGATTATTTCCAAAAATAGTCTAGTTGATTAGTAATTCTAATCTTAATTTAACAGGCATGATTTAAATAATTTAATTGGGTTATTAAGAAAAATATGTTTGAAATGTTTGAAAAGAATGAGTTCATTTAAATAATTGAAATTTAAATTAATTTAAAAGTTATTTAATAATTAAATTGACATTCATCATTAAAATCGTCAAATTTGTATTAAAATTGTTCAATTGAGAATTGAGAAAAAATTGAGATTCTAAAAATAAAAAGAAGATGCAGAACCTATTAAGATGCAGAGCAATAGTCATTGAATATTGAGAAGGGCCATATTGTGACAATATTTTGAAGTTAAGACACTTAAAACTGAAATTAAGTAAAACATTTATCGACAAATTTAAATGATATATTTATTTTGTTAAATAAAATAAGTTGTATTTAATTATTTTCAATTTGTATATAGTAATACTTCATTAATCTTAATTATTGTATTCCTCTTTCATGTTCAACAATTTCTTGAAGAGCTGTGTCTTTTTGTGTTAAAGTTAATTTTTTGAATAAAGGCAATAATTTTGATCTAAAATAAAGTGAACTCACACACTTCCACATTGTAAAAGAGCTGAATAATGGGTGGCATTTGTTCTCTAAACTTTTTGAACATTTGCAGAAACAATACAATTATGTATTTCTAAATAAATATGAGTACATATTTATGCCCCTGCTTACTTTACTCTTCATTTAATTCATTATCAAATGCGACCACCCAATGCTTAAATTCTCTCTCTCTCTCTCCCTGTCTCTGTCTCTGCCACGTAGAAACAAAGCCCAGCGGCAACTTGGCCAAAAGTGACAAATTGTTTCAATTCAACAAAAGGCAACTGTGCCTGAATAATAAGAACAACAACAGTAACAAAAACAAGGACAATAGAGAGGGTGTATAAAATGGAAATGTGGCTTACAATCCTTTTGGCCTTTGCTTTTGGTAAGAGAACTTTTATTACGCTTTGCTGGCGTTTCATTAGCCGCCGTGTCCTTTTTATCTTTTGTACATGACATTTTGGCCTTACTCATAAGTCCTGGGCACAACAAAAGGTAGTCAAGAATGATGACGGCCATTTGCGGCTGATCCTGACAGCAACTCTACATTTTATTTTATTTTATTTTCTGTTATATTCATTTTTTTCCTTTTTTGCTCTCCGCGTAATTATCTTAATTTTTTGGCAAACAGCCGTCACATTAACCAGAATAGTCCTTTGGGCCAAGTTCCTAGCACGGCCAAGTGCATTTGTCAGTGTCTAGGCACGTGTGATGCTAATTGAAAGCGGAAAAGAAACGAGTAACAGTGAAAATGGCTGCAGTTAGTTAACAACTGCATGTGACCATTTGGCCAATAATCTTGGCCAACAGTAACAACAACAACTCAGCTATAAAGCAGTGCTGCCATAAGAAAATCCGGAGATGAACCCCGAAAAAAAAGAGAAAAAAGGAAAAAAATTAATTTAAAAACGAACATAAAAAACGGACAAAAACAGAACAAATTTCTAAATTAAAACTTTATTAAAAATTACATACTACATGGTTATCTATTATTAAGATTAATATGCATATGGTTTTCTAATAAATTTTGCAATTGTTTTTTGGTCGCCGCATGAACTTAGAGTTGGTCCAGTTTAGCATTAAATACCAATTTTTCAATGTACATATACATTTTATTTTGTTTTATTTTCAAGTTGGTCTTTATTTTCTATACATTTTACGTAAAATTCACTTTTTAAAAGCTATAAAACACCTTATTTATTCAGATTTTAAATTCAGCGATAATACTTTTTTTTTAACTATAAAAAAACATTTATTACGGTATACAATTTTATTATTTTGCAATAAAATATAGATTTTAGGTGAATTTTTAAAAAGTATTACAAAATTAAAAAAGGGACAGATTTCTGAAAAGTTCAGGCAAATTTATCCAAAAGAAGGGCAGATTTGTTCTGAAAAAGGCTGATATGGCACTGCCATAAGCACTGCACTATAAAGTCAACTGTCGCGTCGTTTGCAAATTTATCAGCGCTGATAAAAATTGAATCGCTTGCTGCGAATGTGTGTGTGGGAGTGTGTGTGAGTGTGTGCTTGTAACTGTGAAATAGAAATGGAGAAAAGCAAATATTTCACTGTAAGTAAACTACATTAGCTACAGGGCACCATAGCTGCATAAAGGGAGCTACTACGCTCAGGTGAAATACAGGTGTGTGTGTCTGTGTTTTTTAGTGTGTATCTGTGTGGCTGTGTGTGCAACTGTATTTGCCCGTGCGTCAGGTGCAGTTAGGATGCGCTCCATATACTTAGCCATGTTGCCGTATTTACTTTCACTCCTCCTAACCCCTTTTTACCAGCTCTTTTTACCCCTCAGCCCACCTGTCTTCTATCCCTGGCGTATTCGTGCGGTTGACAGCTCCACTGCGCGCTTGACTTGATTTTGAGATCTGCTTACGCTAGCCAAAAGTACAGGTAAGTACGAGTAAAGCAGAAAAAATAGATAGAAGAACTTATCTACTATGTATGTATATAAAGTAGTATCCAGGGTAAAATCACAAAATGAAATAAAATGAAATGTTTGTGCATATAAGAGAAATTGAGAGATGCATTCAGATAAAAGAAAGAAAGAGGGAGAGAAAGTCAGCTGCTTCCTCTTTTTCTGTCTGAGTGTCTGACTGCGAGAAATTTTCGAGAAATTCCAAACTATTCAGAAATGTAAGCTCAAATATAACTCAAATAAACTACATTGTGCATATTTTAGTATATATTTTTCTTGGCCTACACAATAATATTTTTTCATATTTTACTGTCTATAATTTTATTGTAACTTAATTTTTGTTCACTTGTAAAATAATAAAATTATTATTTTTATTTAGATTCCTTAAACGTTTAATTAATTATTAATTCTATTCAGGAATATTGAAAGAAAAAAATTGGTTCAGGCCCATTTATTCAAAGTCGATTTAAAGGATTTTATCACAATCAGACATTTTGACGTAAAATGTGTGGAAATTAATGACGCCGCACGCACAGTGTCTAGAATATTATGTATTTTTTGGTAATAAAAGTTAAACATTACTATAAGTTATCATCCTACTTAATCGCAACAAGATCGGCCAAACAGAACGATAGTAATGGCTGATTTCAGCATTAAGCAATTTAAGTGCCTAAAAGTATGCAAACAAAAATAATTTATGTTAATTTAACTAAGTAACGGGTCCTATAGTTGGGAACTCGATTGTTGCTCCTGTCCTTATTTTTAAATCACATTTTATAAAATTCAACAAATCTTCTACTCATATTGTTTAACTGTTTCTGTTACTTACCTGTTCCTTAATATGTTATAATGGTGCTAAAGAGCAAAAGAATAATTCTATTGTTTATTCAAAAGGTCTGTATCTACATTTCAGTTAATTTCCAAACATTTCCATGCAACTCACAATGAAAGACTGAGAGAAGCTTCAAATAAAACAATCAGCAAAAACTGATACACACAACAGAAACAGTAGCAACAAGGAGTCAAAGTGTCTCAGACGAGACAAGCTAATGCGATTAAAGCTAAACTCGAAGGAAAACAAAACTTTTGAAGACTTGCGGATCGGAAAAGTACTCGCAACTGAGCTACAAATTAATGTGATACTTTGTAAGTTCTTTGGAGACGCCACGAGAATTCACAGAATTATGTCAGTCATCATATGTGCGAGATGTTGTTGTGCAACAATGGAAACATTTGAAACATTTGAAACTCTGTGAGTAATTAATCGAAGTAGCAAAAGCAACAGTCGCAGCAATGAAAATTTTGCATAAATCAAGGCATGCGGCAAAAGGCGCCACCAAAATATGCAAAGTTATTTGCGAAGCGAGGAATGTGGGAATGGAATGTGCCCTAAGTTATGCAAAGTATGCTATAGAGAGCTCACTTTGAATATACACACATATACATATATAAATATATATATATATGCGGGAGTCTATCTCACTCTATGTGTGTATGTGTGTGGCTGGGTAATCAGGCAGCAAGTAGGTCAGCTGCAATCAAAGACATGCAATCGAGAGAAATAGCAGCCAAATGTATTGTGAGCTCAAGAAATACGAAAATTTCTTCTGCCTCTTGAATTTGCTGTCTGACATTTGCAATAATGGCAAAAACGAAATATGCTAATACCCTGTATTTATCTTCAATCCTTGCAACAAATGTTGGATAACTTAATAATTTTTTGAATATCCCCAGATTCTTGAATTTTATTTTTTTATTTAATTTTTATATTCTTTCAGTTTAAATTTAAATTGAATTTAATAATTTATCATATTACTTAATTTATTTTAATTTTAATAAATTCATTTTGTCAAATAAATATAGCAGGGTATTAAACCGAAACGAATTCGCATTTAGGTTTTCGGTTAACGGTTACGCAAAATTTTTAGACCCCGTACTTTAAAAAAGTATAGGGGTCTATTAACTTTGTCACAAAAAAAAATGTGCGTAACAGGCAGAAGGAGGCGTGGCAGACCCCATAAAGTATATATATTCTTGATCAGCATCAACGGCCGAGTTGATATAGCCATGTCTGTCTGTCCGTCTGTCCGTCTGTCCGTCTGTCCGTCTGTAAGAGCGCCTAGATCTCAGAGACTATAAAAGCTAGAGACTTCAAACTTGGTATGTAGGTGCGTCTATATTGTAAGCAGATCGAGTTTGTTTTAGATTTTGGCCACGCCCCCTTAAACGCCCACAAATTAGAAAATCTTAATTATAAGAACAATTTTAAAGATAGACATTCCTTATTAAGCATAGACGAAGATATTGTTACTTTCCATATTTGCTGAAAATTTCATCGCGATCGGATAATAAACAGAGAAGATATTGAACAACTAAATTTTCCATTATTTGCCATACTTTAGCAGCAACAACAACAATCAATGAATACAATTAATTACTTTTGACTTACAGTCCAGTAACAATGAAATCTATTACTGGACAATAGATTCCAAAGAGCGACTGTGGCGCAATTTGTAAAGACGCCTAGTTTTTTGCTTACATTGTCAGTTGTGTCAGGGGGTCGCGGGTTCAAATCCTGACACGGACAAAATTTTTTTTGTTTTTAAAATCAATTTTTTTGTGTTATGTTGATATTTTATATAAGTGTTGCATTTTTATCAATTCAAAATGTTAGTATTTATTATTTGACCAATAAAATTAAGTTGTTAGCAGATGATCCCCAAATGTTTTTTTTAATGTTATTAAATTTTAAAATGATGTTGCAGAAATCATAACTGAATAAATCATTGTAGTCTTAACATATCTGCATTTTGCATTTGTAAAGTTGGCTTCGGTGGCCTAAGGGGCAAAGTTCCCAGTAAATTAGCAATTAGTCGCGGGTTCAACTCCCAGCGAGAGCAAATTTTTTAATTTTTTTTTTTAATATTTGCAGACTTTTTAGATCATATGTAGGTCCCGAGCTCGAATCCCGGCTTGAACAGACTTTTTTATTTTTAAGATTTATTAATGTTTTCCTGACATTTTATATTAATGTTGCAGTTACATCAATTCAATGTTAATATTTGATTTTTTTTTGGTTTATTATTAAGAGATGTGGGAAATGCTCTTATCGCTTTCTCGCTTTCTCTAATGCTTAAATCAATTTATTTTGTGCATCTGTTAAATTTGATGATGTGCTTTAATAAATCATTTATTATATCTTTAATGTAAATTGATATACGTATCCTCAATATATTTGGGCGAAAATATATATATATTACAATGCATTAAATGTTTGTAGCGACTTATATTACATGACTTTAAGCAGTGTTTGCTTTTGCATAGTAAGTACGGGGTCTTCGACAGTCGAGTACCGCTCGACTGTAGCACCGCCGACTAGTTATATATCGGTTACGTAGCGGTTGCCGGTTTTTTGTATGTCTCGATTTTTACTAAAAATGAAAATTGCGAGTAAAATTTAATATTTAGCAACATAAAAAAATGTCACGCTTGGTCGAACCGAAATTAACCGTTATGCACGAATCGGTTTCTTAACGGTTATTTCGGTTGGAATGCATTTATTTCGGTATCTGTATGATAAAGAAGTTTTGTTTCGGTTGTGGTAACAGTTACGATTACCAATTTTAATCGGTGAATACCAGTTAACGGCAACGGTTATGGTTTCGGTTTCAATCTATGATTTATATGTATCCAAAAATGTATTTCACTGGGATTCAACAATTTTAATAGGTTTTCAATAACAATTGCATTTGAAAAAAACCAACAAAATTTTTTTTTTTTGCTGCATAAATTGCATAAATTTATTATAGGGTATTTACTAGCTGCATTATATTCAATTAACGTATGCGGAATGAAA
>JBAMBL010000687.1:0-65524 GCA_037043405.1 Drosophila subquinaria
TTATAATTATTATATAATAATTATACTAATATAATTATATATATATACATATAAAAACTTTGAAAAAATTAAAGAGCACATTGTTGCAAGAAAAAACTAAACTGTCTGGCAGCACTGGTTATTTTTGCATCACAAAAATATAACATACTAGGGGGCTCCGCCCCCTGCTCGCTTCGCTCGCCAACCCCCGCTCGCTTCGCTCGCAAAATTGAAAAGAAGGTCTTTTTTTTGTCCAGCTTAACAAACTTAATCTGCTCGCTTCGCTCGCCAACCCGCAGCTCGCTTCGCTCGCACAAATGTAATAGAACTTCTTTAGTTGTCCGGCTTAACAAATTGATACAATATAAAAGGGTCCGTCCCCTGCTCGCATCGCTCGCAAAATTGAAAAGAAGGTCCTTAGTAGTCCGCTTTAACAAATTTATATAATATAGCATTTTTTGTAAAAAAAACGGAAATATTCAACTTCCGCTGTCCGCGGTTTTAATCTTTCTTCCTTGCAATTGAACTTTGGCTAAAAGTCAGATTTAGTGATTTGGCGGGAAAAATCCAGATTTGGCGGGAAAAAGCTAAATTTGGCGGGAAAAAGCAAAATTTTAGGAAAATTCAAAATTTAGCAAGAAGAGTTAATGTGTGAGTTTTCTAAGAATATCTCATACAACAACAGAGTTTTTGATTCTTAAGGTTAGCTTGCATCCGATTAATCCTATGGCAGCTATATGATATATGTAGTCATCCGACTTTGACCATTTTTAGTAAGAATGTAAGAGACAGTCCCAAACATATAATCTGTGAGTTTGGTTGAGATATCTTAAGAAACAAAAAAGGTTTTCATACTAAAGGTTATTTTGCATCCGATTGATCCTATGGCAGCTATATGATATAGTAACCCGACTTTAACCAAATTTGGTAAGAATGTTAGAGATAGCCCCAAACATATAATCTGTGAGTTTGGTTGAGATATCTTAAGAAACAAAAAAGGTTTTCATACTAAAGGTTATTTTGCATCCGATTGATCCTATGGCAGCTATATGATATAGTAACCCGACTTTAACCAAATTTGGCCAGAATGTTAGAGACAACCCCAAACATATAATCTGTGAGTTTGGTTGAGATATCTTAAGAAACAAAAAAGGTTTTCATACTAAAGGTTATTTTGCATCCGATTGATCCTATGGCAGCTATATGATATAGTAACCCGACTTTAACCAAATTTGGCCAGAATGTTAGAGACAGCCCCAAACATACAATCATTGAGTTTGGTTGAGATATCTAAAGAAACAAAAAATTTTTTCTTACTAAAGGTTATTTGCATCCGATTGTTCCTATGGCAGCTATATGATATAGTAACCCGACTTTGACCAAATTTGGCCAGAATGTTAGAGACAGCCCCAAACATACAATCATTGAGTTTGGTTGAGATATCTTAAGAAACAAAAAAGTTGTTCATACTAAAGGTTATTTTCATCCGATTTTTCCTATGGCAGCTATATGATATAGTAACCCGACTTTGACCAAATTTGGCCAGAATGTTAGAGACAGCCCCAAACATACAATCTGTGAGTTTGGTTAAGATATCTTAAGAAACAAAACAGTTGTTCATACTAAAGGCTATTTTCATCCGATTGTTCCTATGGCAGCTATATGATAAAGTTACCCGATTTTGACCAAATTTGGTCAGAATGTAAAAAAGTTTTTCATACAAAGCAATTCCGTGACCTTTGACCTTGATTTTGACCCACTTACAGGTCGAATTTCGCAAAACGCCGTCTTATTGCTCTATGAAATTACCTCACCTATGTTGTGTGAAAATTTCAGCTTTCTATCTTTTACCGTTTGGGCTACACGTTGATTCTCAGTCAGTCAGTCAGTCAGTGAGTCAGTCAGGACAAAGAATTTTATATATATAGATGTTTCTGGCATTGTTACTTTGCTGGGAGGTTTTCAATATGCGCACCCAAAATTTTTAAAAACATATTATATTTATATCAAAATCAGTTTAAGTAAATAGAATACAGTCTGCTAATAAAAAACAATTTTTAGAAAAATTGCTCACGCTGGGAGTTGAACCCGCGTCTCCCGAACATATCAAACTTGACGGAAGCTTGACCTTAGACAGATCTGACTACAGCGATTCTTTATTTTGCAGCTTAGATTTCTGCCAACACCCTTATAAAATTGAAAAACATTAAAAAAAAAACCTATTCGGATCATCCTCTAACAAATTAATTGCATTTAAAAATTAAAAAAAAAAAAATTTTTTGTCCGTGCCAGGATTCGAGCCCGGAACCCGAAATGAGAATTCATGCAAAAATCGGACGCTCTACACATTGCGCCACTGACGAACTTTAAGAACAACTTTCTAATTATAGATTTCATTGTTACTCGACTGTTAGTCAAATGTAATTGCTGCTGCTGTCCTATCCCAATTTAATATAAAACGTATACATTCAGTTAATAGGATATATCTTCCAAACCAATCAACAAAAATTTATGCATGATATTTTAAAAAACGCGAAATGGTACAATCTATAACATATTGAAAATTAAAATTAATCGTTAGCGGCGTTTTCTCAAAAACAGCCAAAAAAACCTTATTTCTTCGAAGGCATGCCTAAGAGCCCTTCGAAATACCTTTTCAACGATATATAGATCACATCTGTGGCTTCTATTGTTTGGATGCTATGGGGGTTTTAAGTTCGGCGGTTTTTAGCAATTTCCCGCTAAACTAGCGATTTTTCGAAAAAGTCGTAGAACAAACGTTTCTAGATTTTTTAACAGGAACAAGTCCTCATTCAAACATTTAAGCTAAATCAACGATTTGATCCAAACAAACAAACAAACAAACAAACAGACAGACTGACTTTTCATCTCATTTTCGGAAGGCCCCTAAAAATTTCAATATTAATTATCTTTCGAACCAGTTGTCCGATTTCGATGATCGAGGTGTCATTCGACGCGTATTTTTAATGAAAGTTGTAAAAAATTCAAAGAAAAAAGGCTTCAACGACCCCATTAGCTCCAATAATTTAAATTTTTACCCTCCCACTTACACCTGTTTATCTCACGAACCAGGTGAGTTTTCAAAAGTCTTAGTATGCACATTAGTAAGTTAAGTTAATACCTTTCGATCGGTATATAACTCGACCTGATCGGACAGTCATAGCAAATTTTCCATTCTTCCTGTGTATATATGCTAGTCGCCTTCGCACCCTTCGTGCTGCTTTCGTCACTAGCACGGACTGCCGTCCGCAGTGATTCGTTGCGTTGCAGGCTGCGCTTTAGAACAGTTCTGCCAGAGCTGCCACCTTTTCTTGTACAAAATAGGCACAACAAATTTGACGAACAAATTGGAAGACTGCTTTTTTAAATCGATATGGCAACATTAGAAAAGTACCGCTTAATATCGCAGAAAAATGTATTAAAGAGCGCGAACATAAAATTCTCAGAATGTGGCGCACGCGTCAAAAACCTAAGAAATGCGTAGAAAAATAAAAAGTCGATTTAAATTATATTCTCATTTTTTTATTGGGCCTTTCAAGGCGTCAATTGTCAATGCGTCAATTTAACGCGGCTGAGCTGATGGTATGTTACCATCAGCATCAAGCTGGATCCAGACTGGTGGTGGCGGAGGTGCAGGTTCGGCCACAGGCTGGATCGGCATCGGGGCCAAGCCTAGCCCTCTGAGATCCTCCACTCGAACCCACCCTGCTGGGGCCGCACCAGGTGCGGCTGCAGCAATAGATGTTTCGATCGTAGGGGGAGCGGCCTCCCACCCCAGGCAACATTTACCACACTTATTGTGGCAAGCACATGGGCATACTGCTGGTGGCGGTCCAAATTGGCGCCATCCTCCATAGCCGCGGCTTCGTCCACGTCCACGGCCACGACCACTCCATTCCGGCTGCCACTTCTGAAATTAAAAAAGCAATTCAATTTATTAATATTCAAATTAAATAAATCTTATCTTCAGATGTATACTTACATATAACGTCCTTGTTGCTGGTACATTTTGCTATGATCGTTAAAAGTAAGGGATGGCAAAGAGGAAAACTTAGAGGAGTATCGATACACAAACACACTATCGACATTAGTATTGAATAAACTAATCTATCGATATTCATGAAATCTCAACTGCGCGGAAACTTTATTTATTTTGTTTTATTTTTATTTAATGTCTCTTTTAGCTGTTAAGTTTAGTTATAATGTTTTATTGAATAAAAAACTATTTAATAACTTTAGTTTTTAATTTACATAGATCTCGTATTTAGCACACATATTTATACCGATAACGCAGACAGATAAATACGTAAATATATTTGTTGTACATTTTTAATTTAAAATGAATCAACTTAATAATTATGTGATAAGCAGAATAAAAACACATTCAATTAGAATACGTTGCAGGAAAGTTCGAATATTTTAGTTCATTTGAATAAATGATAACCCGCATTCCTATTAAACAAAATCAAACCGTCTGGCAGCACTGGGTACTTTTGCAATGCACATGTATGAAGACCAATTTTCTGGTATGCAATATTAAGCAACTCAATATTTATAATTATTATATAATAATTATACTAATATAATTATATATACATACATATAAAAACTTTGAAAAAATTAAAGAGCACATTGTTGCAAGAAAAAACTAAACTGTCTGGCAGCACTGGTTATTTTTGCATCACAAAAATATAACATATGTTTCTGGCATTGTTACTTTGCTGGGAGGTTTTCAATATGCGCACCCAAAATTTTTAAAAACATATTATATTTATATCAAAATCAGTTTAAGTAAATAGAATACAGTCTGCTAATAAAAAACAATTTTTAGAAAAATTGCTCACGCTGGGAGTTGAACCCGCGTCTCCCGAACATATCAAACTTGACGGAAGCTTAGCACCTTAGACAGATCTGACTACAACGATTCTTTATTTTGCAGCTTAGATTTCTGCCAACACCCTTATAAAATTGAAAAACATTAAAAAAAAAAACCTATTCGGATTATCCTCTAACAAATTAATTGCATTTAAAAATTAAAAAAAAAAAAAATTTTGTCCGTGCCAGGATTCGAGCCCGAAATGAGAATTCATGCAAAAATCGGACGCTTTACACTTGCGCCACTGGCGAACTTTAAGAACAACTTTCTAATTATAGATTTCATTGTTACTCGACTGTTAGTCAAATGTAATTGCTGCTGCTGTCCTATCCCA
Organism: Drosophila subquinaria; assembly: GCA_037043405.1. Taxonomy (NCBI): domain Eukaryota; kingdom Metazoa; phylum Arthropoda; class Insecta; order Diptera; family Drosophilidae; genus Drosophila; species Drosophila subquinaria. Next base: position 5,211 of record JBAMBL010000687.1, read on the forward strand.
ATTTAATATAAAACGTATACATTCAGTTAATAGGATATATCTTCCAAACCAATCAACAAAAATTTATGCATGATATATCAAAAAACGCGAAATGGTACAATCTATAACATATTGAAAATTAAAATTAATCGTTAGCGGCGTTTTCTCAAAAACAGCCAAAAAACCTTATTTCACCTGTAGCTGTTTATCCATTTACATAAAAAAAAAACATCGAAGGCATGCCTAGAGCCCTTCGAAATACCTTTTCAACGATATATAGATCACATCTGTGGCTTCTATCGTTTGGATGCTATGGGGGTTTTAAGTTCGGCGGTTTTTAGCGATTTCCCGCTAAACTACCGATTTTTCGAAAAAGTCGTAGAACAAACGTTTCTAGATTTTTTAACAGGAACAAGTCCGCATTCAAACATTTAAGCTAAATCAACGATTTGATCCAAACAAACAAACAAACAAACAAACAAACAGACAGACTGACTTTTCATTTCATTTTCGGAAGGCCCCTAAAAATTTCAATATTAATTATCTTTCGAACCAGTTGTCCGATTTCGATGATCGAGGTGTCATTCGACGCGTATTTTTAATAAAAGTTGTAAAAATTCATAGAAAATTCAAAAAGGCTCCAACGACCCCATTAGCTCCAATAATTTAAATTTTTCCCCTCCCACTTACACCTGTTTATCTCACGAACCAGGTGAGTTTCCAAAAGTCTTAGTATGCACATTTGTAAGTTAAGTTAATACCTTTCGATCGGTATATACCTGACCTCGACCTGATCGGACAGTCATAGCTAATTTTCCATTCTTCCTGTGTATATATGCTAGTCGCCTTCGCACCCTTCGTGCTGCTTTCGTCACTAGCACGGACTGCCGTCCGCAGTGATAGTGCAAAGTGTATAGAAACTTATTTTAAAAATCTGTTTTGCTCCATTTTGTAGTTGAGCCTACCAGCAGACGTCATCGAACTTTTGGAATCACCAAACTTGCTATATTTTTGTAATATGAACAATAATAACAATGTTTCCGTTATTGACGCTAACAATAGTGATAGTCATTCAGATTCTGACTCTGAAAATCCGTTTTCAATAGAAATTGATGTAGAAGACGACTTTTAGGAACATTTTTATATGTAAGATACTTATTTATAGTCATTTTGAATGCATTGTTATTTTTTACTTATTAATATTAAGGTTAAGTGTTAAAAAAATGAAATAAAAACATTTGTTGAATTTAACGAGTGCTAGCATTATTAATTATCGAACAAGTATCAATAAGAGGAAACCTATCTCATAAGGGCGGCTAGGGAAGGCGTGGTCAGATCGGTCTGAAACTTAGATATATTTTTATGTGCATCGACACTATCATATGTACCAAATTTCAAGAACCTAGCTTTAAAACTTTAATTTTCGTCGAAAAATCGGCTCGCTGGCCCAATGTGCACTGGCCCATTTGAAGTCATTCATCGAAACAATGTCCGAGTTTTCACAATTAAAATTGACAACAAGGAAGTCGCAGTATCGGTAGATCGACTCAAGCCTGCATTTCTCGTAAAATATGACCTTCAATCGGATTCAGAACCGTCAACCAACTGCAAGCCACGTACCTATGAAAGAAATCAACGCCAAGTACATTTTTCAAATTCGAGACTTCGTCACTAGAGAGGGAGTACTGTGGCGGTCTGGCAGCACGACATCTGTCGGAAAAATACCAAACCTCAACAATCGATCAAATACGATTCGATATACAATATCAATCGACACTTCTCTCGAACTGCGATCTCGACAACATCATACAATTCCACCAAATGTAATTTAAGTGATTAATTCTGATTAAATAATATAAGTTAGCAAACTACAAAACTCATGTGCTACAACCGCCACCAGTGTGGCGCCATCTGTGGGCGCTGCACAAGAACTTAGGCGATCGACGAGCTAGTTCAAGTGAACGCAGAGTACTTAGTTTACTTAAGCGTAGTACGCTCTAGCCGAAAATATTTTGGACGCTCGAAATGTTCGATGTTTTGAGGTCGGGCCTTACAGAATTCAGTGTGACAGCATAATACCAAAAAATCACTAAAAAGTTGAGAGATTGTTGGTTCTTTGCTGCTGTGGTCACACTGTTACGTCAGCTGTTCACAACAAACAAGTAAATACAATTTCAAACAATCAAAGTGACAAAATGGACCAAATGGACTTGATCTGTGAAGTAGCAGCGACCAATACCATAATTTTTGGAAACGGCCTATGCTCTGTTGTTAGAGGCGGAAGAGGAGCAAGAGCTCCGGCAAAAAAGCCATGTATGGCGCCAAATGCCATTCAACCGCTTCATTGGCCATGGGTGGCTGTGGCCCTACTCCACCGGCACTTCCACTCTTTGCCCGCTTCTTCTCCGACGCCTTAATGTGGTATTTGTAGCTGTCCCGAAGCGATCTCCATGCTGACTTGCAATCTTGTACTGCAATCAAAGTAATCCATTAAATATTGTCTCATAAACAGTCCAAGAAAACTTACCAGGTTTGTTAAGCGCCTCTGCAATACTCTCCCATGCACTTTTGATAAATGTCGCATCAAAATGCTTTTTATCGGTTAAATCCCATATGATTGGCCTCTCTCTCACCTCTTCAATCAGCCTTATTCGTTCCTCATTTTCGAAGACATCAATTCGGCTCTTATTTTGCTGCTTACTTTTCCCGCCATTGTTGTTCATTGATTTCGACCATCCAAAACAACGATTCAATCGATGTTTTGAAAGGTCAAAATCAAGCTGCCATCTGTTGACCAAACAGTGTTGTAAAACGCCAGAAAATATTCTGAGCTGCCCATATTTAGGTACAGCGTACATACGTTTAGAAATGGCCTTACAAAATAATTTCGAGCATGTTTGCAACCCTTTTTTTTATATGAAGTTTTGGCCTTGCAAAAACATTTTCGGCTAGAGCGTACTATGCTTTAAGCAAGGCAATTAAACATATGGGATTCGGCATATGTTTGTTTACGTGTGCAAGACCAAGTGCAATTTTAATTGCAAATCGGTTTACGTCGACAACTCCGCTCATGGAGTGAGGGAGCAAGACGTTGTGTGGGAGTCGATACATCGGTGTGTGTGCGCGCGGGCAAGAAAACACTCACCGCCATATTAAGTGGGCGATTGGCAATCAATTTATAAATGTTAATTTACATATAAACATTATAAACAAGTCACAGGTACGTGCGCACGGAGGTGACGTAGACTGATCGAAGCACATCGTTACAGGTGCGACAAGCGCTCACCAAGAAAGTGTTAGCTTGGCTACCTAGGCGATAGAGCCGAACTGGACGGGACTCCGTGCACTCGACGATCACTAAGCACCCTAGGCGACTACCCAGCCATTCAGGACTGTGGGTGCCCTCAGGTTTGCGGCACTATGCCCAAAAGCGAGAGAGACTGGGAAACGCGTCTACCACCACTTTCACTGTGGTGTGCGGACGCCTTGGAAGAGAATATTCGGCGCGTTATTGCTGACATACGGCCCCAATTGTTGCCAAAAATTGTCGAAAATAGGGCCTCTCGCCGGGAAATTTATTTGAGCCAGCCGGGTGGCCACTTGCCCGAAATCATTTTTAAAACAAAATGGCGATCCCTTATCCTTATAATAAAGCTAATTTCTTAGCCATAACTTCACAACTCTAAAAAAACACCCTTTAGTAGGATAGTGCCATCGTCAACTCCACCCAAATAGTCGTTCATATGGGTAATTCTCTAGTGTCGAATGCGACATTCGTACGCATTCAAAGTGAAAAAAAACATATGCCAAAACAATCTTTTATTTTGACAAAGGGAGAAAATCATAGGTCTTGATAAGCACTACAATTGGTGCTAAGGTTGATTTTGGGCAATTGTTCGTTTTCAAGATAATTACAAAAAACTAAGGCATTCGCACGCGACTCAGATAGAAGTCGCTTTTTCGGCAACCAGCTCTAACACTGATTTCAGCGAAACCTGAAGGAATATCTTAGTGCGATTATTTTTTCAATGTAGTGCGTTGATTTGACTTAATAATATTTTTTGTTTGATTTAAAAATATAAAGTAATTTTTTTTTTATTCAATTTGGATGACTGTCGCACGTGACGTTTTGTTCCATCATTCTTTTCATGTTGTTTTTGATCTTTTAAAGTAATTAGACGTGAATAAGATGTATTTAAATGATTTTAAATATATTCAATATATTTTTTTATATTTTCATTATTAATTACAAACTTACCAAAAAAGGTTCTTTAATAAAGTTAATCATTAATATGTATATTCATCTTATATGAGAAAAATAAGAAACAGAGACTTACTTAAATTATAATAGTATTATTAATGTCAAATACAGTTTTTTTAATCGAATACTCTGTCCTAGCTGATTCTACCTGTTGGCCATCGCAACCAAACCAATGAATCTGGTGTATGCCTGGAATGCTTTGCACATCCTTCCATTTTTCGTCTAAATTATAATCTATTGACAAACTTTCAATTAGTGCAAATGACATGTTTTCACATCCAATTTGTAAAACAATTTGTATCGGTCAAGCTTGTCAAAATATATTTATTTTTAAATTGTGCGCAGCTACCATCAGAAAATATTAATATTTTTAAAAATGTACATACATTTTTATAATTTCGATAATAAGGTTTAAAACAAAAATATATAAGTCATTTTTATTATGCGTGAGTTTATCGCTTATAACTGCAAACGACTGTGAAGCCCCTGCCAACCAAGCAACGCAGGTAAAAATTGTTACCTGGCGGTAGCTGAAATGAGCACTTTGTATCTCGTTTTGGTGTGTCAACCGATAATTCTCGGCAAAATCAATTTGAAGGACGAGTTCAGAAGGCTTAAAGTTAATTTTTGTTTGCTCAAAATATTTTTGCTGAGCTCTTTTTACAATAAAAAGGATGATAACTTTGCTTCCATATCAAAGACTAAATCAGATACAGTTGAAGTTGTATTTGACAGAACTATGTGGCTATCATTTTTACGCCATTGTTGCCTGTTCACTTCCTCTTCCATATTAGCCAAATATGCAAGAGGAATAAATTGATCTTTTAAATCTGTTAGACACCTCTTACAATTGCTTGTCATGCAATATTCATTCTGAATATCGCAGCAAACTGCTTTCAGAAATATTTCTAAATCTCCTGAAAAAGATGGAATAATTTTCGAGCAAGCCGAAATTTGCATGATACATGCAAACACACATATTGTGCGGCATTTTATTTGTCAACTGGACATGGCGAGGTCGCATTTTAAAGAAAGTGGATTTGCCTACCTTTTCGCTTGGAAATTGTTATTTGAACAGATTATAGGTTTCAGACAATGTCATTAACATAAAGCGCTTAGCTACTAATTTGCCCTCAATTATAATTAAATTAATTTTTTTATTTTAGAGTTACCATGTCGCACGCGACAAACTTTAAAAAGGTTTAAAAGAAAAGGGCTGCTTATTTTCAACCAAACTTTTTTTTTAGTTTGTTTGCTATAAAAATATGAGATTGGACCGAATATTTGATCCGCATTGAACAAATTAGAGCTGGGATAAAATCGATTCTAGAATCGATAATATTGATTCTTATTTTTTCGTTCAAACATCGATTCTGTTTTGGTATAATCGATGTATCGTGAAGCTAAATTCCATCACTGTGAATAAGGAGAGGAACAAAACGTGCGAATAAGGGTAATTTAATAAAAAATTGTGCTTTTAACTGGTTAAATAGATCTATATAATTGTTTTTATATTTCCTTAGGATCGTTGTGTGTTGTTGGATCAAGGAATCGCAAGCAAAATGGACAAATTTTTGGGAGTCTCAGGTAAATATTCGTAAATTCGGTTTTAAGCACATGTTCGCAAAGCTAGAGTTGGGCATTTCATATGTGCATCCATTATGCAGTCAAGTTTCCCTATATTTCATATAAGTTAGTCGTGATTTCTACTACATATATATATTTGCGTGGTGCCACTCTTTATTTCTTACTCATGCAAATGCAAAGCAAGTTCGTCAATGTATATTATGCATACCCCTGCTTTAAAGCGGTTTCCTTACAATTGTTAAGTAATATGCATTATTTTTTTTCATTTTTTGGGAAACCACAAGGGAACGGATATCAAGGATAGTTCAGCTGAACAAAATGATCCGAAACGAAAATGTGCGAAGTCCAATGTATGGAATCTTTTTAAACGTTTAGAAAGTGGATAAGCCGTATGCCGTATGATCTCCATGAATTGATCTTTATAAATTAAAAAAAGAAATTATTTTTTTTGATTTAATCGATTTTTTTTTCTAAAAAATCGAAAAAAATCGATGCACTGAGAATCGATTTTATCCCAGCCCTAGAACAAATACCTTTTACGCACTGAAAACAAATGTTCTTTTTCAATGTCGCACGCGATAAGAAATTCACCGTAATTAACAATCTCATCGTTTCTTTTACATTTTTTTTATTTTCTTTGAACATAAACCGAGATTTAAAAGAGAGAATATCAATACGGTTAAGCAGATAAGAAATTCACCGTAATTAACAATCTCATCGTTTCTTTTACATTTTTATTATTTTCTTTGAACATAAACCGAGATTTAAAAGAGAGAATATCAATGCATAATGTCTCTCATTAAGAACATGAATCAAAACAAAACGTGCAATATAAATGCTCAAAACAGAACTTTTGCACTTGTTCGACTTTGCACTTAAATATTTCAAATTGTGTTATGTCTAAATGTAAAATTCGCTTACATTAGTTAAATTTAATAGATTCCCTATACAAATATGTTAAAACAACACATTTTTATAGACTTTTAATTTATTGGCTGCGGTTGACATTTCTGTGAAAATGACCATATAATGCTGTGAAACTTTTTCTTGGCAGGCTTATGGAAACTGATCTTGGAAATTTAAGGCATTTGGGTTTTTAGTTTGTTGGGCAATGCACGATACTTCTTGCATTGTGGGCGTGGTTGTGGGTGGCGAAGTGTTATTTGGTAGTTCAAAAATAAAAATAAAAAAATAAGGTGCGGCTATAGTCGAGTTTGCTCGACTGTAAGATACCCTCCATATTATGGAATGTTGGTTATAATAGAATTAGTAATATCACTAAGCAAACAATACATAGAGGCGTCAAACAAGCATTTTTTTAATCGCAAGCGCTTTGTATGCAATGGAACCCCAGAGACTTCGGCAAAAGTCGAACGCTCTTTTCAATAAAAGCCCAGAGCGGCTGAGCATAGCAGAGAGAGATCGCACACACGCACACAGGTAGCATTTGATCTGTTGGCAAATGATCCCGTATTTGATCCAATTGATCCTTTGATTAATTGATTAGTTGATTAAGAGAAATCAATATTGGGCTTATTGTCTGGTGGCGAATTCCAGCTAGTACGTCCACTATTTCCGATTGCATGTGTTGAAGAGTAGCTGCCAGCAGTGTTAATTGAGTTGTCAATGCCAGGTAAGTCTCCGTGAGCCGTGGGCCAGTGTGCTTTCCTCTGCTTTCGCTAATGGCAGAAACTTGTTGCTCAAGTAGTCTTTGTCGCTCGTCCGAAGTAGACCTTGTCTTTTTGACAATGTTAATGGTTGAGTCAAGTACTGAGGTTTGATTTCTCAGCAGGCTCACTAGGAATTAAACGTTGGTTTGTACCTTCTTTATGACTTTGGTAATTTGATTAGCGTAGTCTGAGTCTAATACACCACATAGACTGTTTGTAATATTTCCCACTGCATCAAATGGAGAACGGCGTTTTCGAGTCTGTTGCATAAGTACGTTTGCCATTTGCAATTCATCAAAAAAGTGTTAATAGTGCTGTGAAAGGGAGTCACATGTTTGTTTGTTGTTTAGTTCTGGGCATATGTATTGAAACTCGTTTATGCCTAAGTTGAATGTCTTCATTTCTCGCCAGTATGGGCCCAGTTCATAGTATATGACCATGGTCCAGTCGGATATTGCTCTCTTTGTTATTCCAATTTTTTCATAATAGATCCCTGGCTTCGTGTCAAATTTTGTCACCGATACTGACTGTGTCAGTACCATTACAAGCAGGATTAAAAAGGACGAGGCTATGGTTGGCGACATTAAGCGCTTTCATTGGGCAGCCGGGGCATCAGCTTTGCCTGTGTCCTCTGCTTCATTGATAGGGCGTTTATTGGCCATTTCTTCTGGAAAGGTTGGCGCAAGCCTGTTTATGGGGCGCTTGAAGATGCAAGAGGTGGCTTTAACGTTCCCCACTCGGACGTGATTATCCTGTCTTGGATATTTTTTTACAATACGTCTCTTTGGCCAACTCATTACAGGAATGTTGTCTTCTTTGATTAGGACAAGCATGCCTTCCTTGATACTGGATTTGACGGTTTTCCACTTGTGTCTGGCTTGCAGCTCTTGTAAGTATTCTTCTGACCACTGCTTCCAGAATCCCTGCTTAAGTCTGGAAGCTAATTCCCAACGTTTCAGTAAGGATTTCTCACTGCGCACTATGGTCCAGATGTCGTTTTTTTTGGCATAAAGTCGATTTTTCGATGTTAATATATCGATGTTTTTTTATTTTAATCTTAAAGTAAATTCATCATACATTATACAAATTTTAATTAAAAGCTTTAAAAGCGCCACCAAAGCTTTTTGAGAGCTTTTAAAAGTGAGCTAGCGATCAGCTGATTTCCGAATAGAGATTTGCGCCAAAATATTTAGTTGCTTTGTGTTGTGCCACACGCGTTAAATTGGTCCATCAAATTTAACTAAATTATGGAAAGTAATCTTCAAGGTATGCACTATTTAATGTATATTGTTATTTTATGTGTAGTTCTAGGGATTTAGTGTTGTGTAATGTCCAATTTATGTGTATTTTTTTTAGAAAACTAACATGCGTTCTCCGTGTTTCGTGGAATATAACTAATAAGCTGTTCCATGCCGAAAGCAACTAATTGGTCCAGATTGTATTTGTGAGTGTTGTCTTTAGCCACAAACTAAAAACTCATCCCCGTTCGTCCCCCTTTCTCTAATTTTTTTTGCTAGAAAATCGGATTTTTTTTCGTAGTTAGATATTGAGGGGGGCTAAAACATGGTCAAATTAAAAAACTAATAAAATTATAAATTCTACTTTTGCCTGATTAGCAAACATGCGAAGAATGAAATATTTTCCTGTATATATAAGTTTATAAAAATTTTTTTTACTTTTCAATGAGTAGGAAAAAAGAAGGGGGGGTGAAGACAAGGTCCAACTAAAAAACAAAAAATATTATAAATTCGACATCAGCCTAACTAAGTTTTATTCCAAATTTCAAGTCCCCATCTTTACATTAGGATTTTATAAAATTATTTTACATATATTTCTCATAGTCGGATGGGGGGGAAGAAAAAGGCGTGATCCAAATCAAAAAAAAAAAAATTCTAAATTCTAAATTAGTCTAACTGAGGTTCATGTAAAGTCTCAAGTCTCTAGCTATACAATTAGACTTTATGCCAAAAAAAACGACATCTGGACCATAGTGCTGCGGTCGGTGTTGACATCGGGGGGAGCAGTGAGCGTTTCACCAATCAGGAAGTGTGCTGGGGTGAGAGCAGTGGTGTCTGTTGGGTCATTTGACATCGGTGTAATTGGGCGTGAATTTAAGATCGCTTCAACTTCGATGATTTCAATAACGTGCATGGGCCGCGCCGTTAAATGCCAAAAAAAAAACTGCATAGCAACAGAATCAAGCAAACATTGTCGTGAGCGAAGGTACCGCTAACAAACCGTCAATTGAGCGAGCGTCGTAAGTTGAGCGAGCGCCGCGAATCGAGAAAGCAACGTCGTTGACTGAGCGAAGCAGCGACGTCGGCAGTGCACCGGGCAGTTGGCAGCTATAAAAGCGCATGCACCTGCTGACTCGCGAGCTTATGCAAATGAGCACTCTTAGTAAACACAGGAGCGAGCAACAATTCTTGGTGTCCCAAGAGTCCTTCCAGAAATCCTTGTAGTAACAAGGCTCAAGTCAACAGTCCTTGTAGTAACAAGGATCAAGTCAACAAGTCCTTGTAGTAAAAAGGATCAAGTCAACAGTTATTGTAGTAACAAGGACTCTCTCAGCTATTCTTGAAGTAACAAGGATCAAGTCAAAAAGTCCTTGTAGTAACAAGGACTCTCTTAGCTATCCTCGTAGTAACAAGGATCACGTCAACAATTCTTTGTAGTAACAAGGATTAAGTCCTCAATTCTTGTAGCAACAAGGATACACTCAACGACCCTAGTAGTAACCAAGATCTAGTCAACAGCAATCCTAGCAGTAGCCAGGATCTCGCATCGATCCTTGTAGTAACAAGGATCCGAGCATCCATCCTTGTAGTAACAAGGATCCAATCAACCAGGCCTTGCAGTAGCAAGAATCCAGCCAACAGTCCTTGCGGCAGCAAGGATACAAACCAGCAATCCCGGTGGTCGCCAGAATCTTTAGTTTTAAACAGTCACGCGAATACGCAAGGCTTTGATACAGCTCCGCGATCGCGGACGAAACCGTTAGTGTGTCCTTGGGGGGAACCAGGACCGGTGACTAACTCCTGCGGTCGCATGACCTACGTATTCTCCTTGCAGTCACAAAGACTAGTTTTAGTGGTCTCCGCGATAGCGAGTCCAGGGGGAAAATGTTCAGGTGGTCGCCGGATTCATCTCAGCCATCCTTGCGGACGCAGGACCCGTTCCAGGTGTTTTGGCTGTAGCCATCACACACTCACACTTACACGCCTGCACACCAGCACCCCGGGCAGACCAGCCCAGCAGGCACACGGCAACGAGGTCCAGGATCAGGCGCAGCGACCACGTCACCAGTGAAGGATCCCTACCAGATCCCAACAAGACCCTGAAGGACGACAACCAGGACCCCAGGACGAGTGGTCGCTGAAACCAAAATTTATTTATTTTACCCTGTAATAACTGAAGTTAAAGAGTCGGCCAGGAGCCGCAAATAAACCATTGAAATTGAATTCTATCTGAGTTATTATTTATTCGCAAGACTGCAACTATTAAATCGGCCTAAGGGATCGGTTCAACTGGCGCCCAGCTTGCAGGGTCTTGCAAATAATAATACCAGAGAATTTTATGGATTTACAACCTCAAGAAGGAGGAACTGATTCAATATGGAATCGAGTTTAAAATTGTACTCACGGGCACAGTGGACGCCATGCGAATGGAGTTCGGCTAGTGGTTTGAGGCCAACGAAGGACACGCTCACCATGCCGATCGATTGGACGAACTATCCAGGCAGCACGGAAGAACTTCTCCATTCAAGGAACCCGTCATATAAATCGAGAACATGAACTTATTCGGCGTCCCTAGCAAAAATGGATTTTGCTTCAACCAGCGAGAAGACACTTCGACTGGAAGTTCAGAAGCGGGAGGAACGGAGAGCCCCCTGGAGAGATTCATCGACTTTCTTACACAAACAGACAAACCTAGGAAGGTACCCGGTCCCGAACTATGCAGCAGTGGCAGAACGAGCTTCTGCGAGTGGAGTTTCAGGTTCGACGGGAGCTCGAAACCACTGGAATTTCTGGAGCAAGTGGAGTGGTCGGCTGAAACATACGAGCTGGACCTGAACCTTATACCGCGAGCGATGCAAGAACTCCTAAAAGGGCACAGCGCTAAAGTGGTACATAGCGAACAACGAGCACTGGAGGACGTGGACATCTTTCGTGACCAGTTTCCAGGAATTCTTCCTACTTCGGGATTATTTCTCGAAGTTATTGGAGAAAGTATCCAGACGAAAACAGGGCATCGACGAGCCATTCAAGCGATACATGGTGGAGATGCAAACCTTGATGCGGCCACTTCGACTTTCCAAGGAGTGCGAACGGGAGCAAATTTACAATTGCAGTCTCCCTGAACTCAGAGAATTTGCACGCCCGTATCAGAATGGCAGCCTGATCGCCAGAACTCTCGCCAAAACCGTTCCCGGTTAACGGCAATTAAGGACTCCAGGCCACGGCAAGACAACGCTCCATGCACTCGATGCGCCGAGCACGACAGGACACGGTCGCAACTAACACCAAGGGCATGCTCAGGATCCGCAACACACGTGCCTAATCACCGCCTGACAGCTATAGTTGAAATCGGCAACAGTTCTTACAACGTTACAATCGACATTGGAGCAACGAGCAGTTTTGTTAGCGAGAAACTAGCGGTGACGTTGGTTGAGAAAATATTTGAGCTGGGAGCGACACACAGACAGGTACAGCTGGCGGATGGACGGTCCAGCGAAGTGTCGGAGCAAGTGGTGGTGCAGATCAGACTTGGAAACAGGTAAGTGGATATGGCATTACTCGTACTACCGGGAGTCATCGACGAATTGGTGCTGGGATGGGATTTCCTGTCCACCATGGGAACCATTCTCGAGTGTGCCGGTATACAGGTCCGAATTCCAGCTCGTCGACGGCTCAACAAAGGACAAGAAGAGAGACTCTCGGTAGTCAACACATGGGAGCAAATATCACAAGAACAAGGAGCCAGTATCATCAGAGCAAGAAACACTTCACCATGAAACACAAGAACAAGGAATACGGGAGCAGGCAACAACAGGGGAACAAAATAAGGCAGAGGAAGAAGGACACGTTATGAACGGCGGGACGAGTGGTGAACCCTTACATTCGGATGCGGCTATAGATCAATAGCCGAGTTTGCATCCATGACAGGAACATCACCTATCACGGAGCACCGAATCGTGATGCAGGAGGAAATAAACAAGCAAGTCGATGAACTATTGGCAAAAGGATGCATCGAGCCATCAAACAGCCCACACAGCACCCCGATCATCATGGTCAAAAAGAAGACTGGCAAATGGAGATTGTGCGTCGATTTCCGGCAGCTTAATAACCGATCGGTCAAAGATGCATATCCCTTGCCCAGGGTTCACCACATCTTGGACCAGTTAAGGGAGGCTCGCTATATAACGAGCCTCGACTTAAAAGACGGTTATTTGCAAATACCTATGAAGAAGGCAAGTCGACCATTGACAGCTTTTACCGTACCCGGCAGAGGATTGTTCCAGTGGAAAGTAATGCCCTTCGGGCTCCATTCGGCACCAGCGACCTTCCAGAGAGCGCTGGACCGAGTAATTGGACCTGAAATGTTACCACATGCCTTTGCATACCTGGACGACATAATCGTCATTGGGAAGACGTTGGAGTGTGACTTCTTCAAGAAGGAACTGAAGTACCTGGGTCACAAGGTGACAGAGCACGGCATATGCACAGACCCGGAGAAAGTGGCTGCAATCTCCCAATTGAAGCCACCGACGAACGAGAAGGAGTTACGACAATACCTGGGAGTGGCGTCGTGGTACAGGAGATTCGTCAACGACTTCGCCAACAAGGTCCGGCCACTTAACGGACTGCTAAAGAATGGAGTCAAGTGGGTATGGTCAGAGGAGCACCAATAAGCTTTTGAAAAGGTAAAGGAAAAACTGACAAAAGCACCAGTCCTGGCGTGTCCCGTCTTCAACAAACAATTCAATCTGCAGACTGACGCAAGCAACTATGGCCTGGGAGCCATTCTCACGCAAGGTTCCGGGGGAGAAGAGCGACTAGTCGCGTATGCCAGCAGGACGCTTAACGGTGCCGTAAGAAACTACTCTGCAACAGAAAAAGAAAGCTTGGCGATCGTATGGTCGATTAAGTGTTACACGAAAACCACGACACAGCAGAGGCGGGGCACACAGTCACACGGAAGACGATAGCCAGGGTGGCAGCACGCTATTATTGGCCGGAATTACACCGAGACGTTCGGACATACGTGCAACGATGCGAGGTCTGTCAGCAATACTAACCAGTTGAAGGCGGCCGGACAAATGCTGACTCAGATTCAGGAGGAGCCCTGGGCTACAGTATGTGCAGATTTTGTTGGGCCACTACCTCGCTCAAAACATGGCAACACAACACTCCTGGTGTTTATCGACCGTTATTCCAAATTTGCCGAGTTGGTGCCGTTACGAAGCGCTACGGCCGCCACGATTCAGAAGGTATTCAGGGAGAGGATTTTGGCAAGATTCGGTGTACCAAAGGTACTCATTATCGATAACGGAGCCCAGTTTACCAGCAACTCGTTCAAGAGTTTTCTCCAGGATATGGGTGTGAGGCATCAATATACGGCACCATATACACCACAAGAAAACTAAACCCTACCATCAAGACGACGATAGCCCAATTTGCAGAAGCAAATCCGAGGTGCTGGGATGAGGCTCTTCCAAGGATCACGTTGGCCTTCAATACTAGTGTGACTGCGTCAACGGGATACTCAACAGCGTTCGTGACGCATGGCCGAGAGCCTCGGCTGCCCCGAGCGCTATAAGATGAGGTGGCTATCGGCACAGGACAAGATACACACACTGATAAAAAAAAGGATCTAAAATCAAGATTTTGGTCTCAGAACTAAGAACATTGGTCTAAAAAATGCGTCGAGAACATGAAAATCTTGAAATCACTGCGGACGGCAGTCCGCGCTAGTGACGAAAGCAGCACGAAGTGTGCGAAAGCGACTAGCATATATACACAGGAAGAATGGAAAATTTGCTATGACTGCCCGATCAGGTCGAGTTATATACCGATCGAAAGGTATCAATATAAACTTACAAATGTGCATACTAAGACTTTTGAAAACTCACCTGGTTCGTGAGATAAACAGGTGTAAGTGGGAGGGGCAAAATTTAAATGATTGGAGCTAATGGGGCCGTTGGAGCCTAAAATGTCTCAATTCTTCAGACCAAATAAAACTCACTGTTTTGCGCAGTGCCGAAAGCAAAAATTTTGTTTAAAATAATTTATGTGTAAAACTTAATATTATTCGTTAAAGTGCTTTCAGACGAGGATTTTTTAACCGACACTTTTTGTCAAAAAACTGTCGGTGTCGTGTAAACACACAATATGTTTTATTATTACTTTTTGTTATAAAAATTAAAAAAAACAAGTTAAAAATAATTTAAAACGAAAAACTTTCAGCTGTTTTTTATTTATTCCGACTCATAAGTCTTGTTTGCGATCTCTGATATTTTGGTTATTAGTTTTGTATTATATTTTTGATTTTATTTTTTATTTTTAATTTTGATTTATATGTGAAATAAATGTGTGAGTGAAACATTAAGAAAGTTATGCCTCGCTACTTACTATTGGTATTGTTATTATGATGATCTTTTCGGCAAAGAAAAAATGTGTGCGCGAGCCGAAAGCGTGTCGGGTGTGACCAACTACCGTGATAAACGAAAACCGGTTCGCCGTTACGAAACCTTTATACAAAGGTATTGCATACACCGATGACCGAAAACCTTGATGTCGAACATGACCGAAACCGTAAATTGCAACCGATATTCGGTTCGGTTTAAAGTGTCGGTGTAAAATAATCCATCTGTAAAACTGAATAGCACTTCGTTACAAAATTGGATATCAGAAATTTTGGGGCATGAAAATGTTTTCGTCACTAGACTTTTACCTCGTAAAGAGGTTTTTTTATGGGATAAGAAAACACATCTTGATTCTAAGAACATTTCAATTAAGACCAAGTTCTTATTTTTAAGATACAAAATTCTTATATTTTCAAGACCACAAATCTTAATATAAGAATAAAACTTATTAAGTTTGTAAGATTATATGTTCTTATTTAAAGACCAAAAAATTCTGAATACTCAAGACAAAAAATCTCAAATTAAGATTAAGCTTCTAAGCATTTTAAGAATAATAATTCTTATTTTTAGATTAAAGTTCTTAACATGTTGAGAAGAATTATTCTTATTTTTAAATAAAAGTTCTTAGCATGTTAAGAAGAATTGTTCTCATTTATAGACCATAAAGTATTGACAACAATTCTAAAAATAAGACCCAACTTCTAAATAATTTAAGAAGAATTGTTCTTATTTGTAGTATGAAAAGTTCTTATATTTTCCCGACCCAAAACATAAAAATAAGATTATAGCTTTTTAATATTTTATTAAAAAACCTTTTTTTTGTCTATTGCTAGGGTATAACAAAATAGTGTAATATTTAATTAGATATGCTTTTCTCTTACATACATATTACTTTGAGTTATTATTCGGTATAAATGTAGGGGTGGACTTGTAAAAACATTAATTAATTTAAGGCATGCTTCCTTACATTTTGCACCTACTTCATAAGATTGAAATGATGGTCAAAGCCTTTTAGATTAATTAAATTGCAAACAATACATATCTTTTCGTTATGAATTACAAAATAATTAATTTTATATAATTTAAAATCAACACTCCTTATAGCTAAGTAGTAACTATTTTTATATTGTGTTCCCTTATAATTAATGTCAGTAACAAACATAGAACTTTCTAAGTCGATTCCTGAACTTGAAAATAAAATGGTATGAGCTCTTTCGATTAAATTTCGGTTTTCAACTGATATGACTTTATAAATAGATTCAGTACATTTCTCATTGTCATAAAAAAACTTAGAAAATTTTAGGCTTGCTTGTAATGCAGCTGTGTATGGGGTTTTTTTCTAGAAGTAATATTATTAAAATACAGTTTTGATTCTTTATGCTTTGCTTCGAACCTCATGGTCCACAACAACTTAAGTGGTCCGCACTTTTCTATGGCGGTCTTATAATGAGCCATAAAATGGTGTTTTGGTTTTAATGCACCATACAGTTTTGTGTACTTATTGTGATGTTTTCTTATTAAAAAATTTAAACGACATAGGTCTTCGTCTATAAAAGTTGATTTGAAAATAATATCTATTATTTGAAGAAGAACTGTGAAAACTTTCCAATGCTTATTTTGTAAAGGAATAAGATCTCCAATCATTAATGGAAGAAAGTGAACAAAAGAGCGTACTTCACTGGCTGTCATTTTTAAATTAAACTTTTTTAAATTTGCAATACTTAATGTATTCGAAATATTTCCGATTTCAATCTCTCCAAAGTTGAAGAGTTTTTTTTATGGGTTTACATTACAGATATTATAAATGATTCATTAAAGCACATCATCAGATTTAACAGACGCTTAAAATAAATGCACGAAATAAATTGATTTAAGTATTAGAGAAAGCGAGACAGCGATAAGTGCATTTCCCACACCTCTTCATAATAAACCAAAAAAAAAAACAAATATTAACATTGAATTGATGTAAAAATGGAAAATATTAATGAATCTTAAAACAAAATAAAACGTCTGTCCAAGCCGGGAGTTGAGCCCACGACTAATGCTCTACTAGTCCGCTAATAAAAAACAAATTTAAAAAAAAAAGTTGTTTCGTTGGGAGTTGAACCCGCGACCCCCGAAAATTGCAAACGGAAACTTATCACACTAGGCCACCGAATACTACCATCAGAATATGACAAAATGCACATGTGTTAAGGCTACAGCGATTCTTTATTTTGCAGTTAAGATTTCTGCCTATACCCTTTTAAAATTGAATAACTTAAAAAAAAATACCTTTAAAGACCATCTACTAACAAATTAATTAAATTTAAAATATTAAAAAAAAAAAGTTTTGTCCGCGCCGGGACTTGAACCCGGAACCTGAACTGAGAATTTATTCAAAAAATGGACGCTCAGCACATTGCGCCACTGACGCTCTTGAATAACAACTGCCGAATTATAGATTTCATTGTTACCGGACTGTAAGTCAAATGTAATTGTTATCTAGTTGTGATTGTTGTTGTTGTTATTGTTGCTGATAAGGTATGGCAAATACAGGAAAATTTAGTTGTTCAATATCTTCGCTGTTTATTATCCGATCGCTATGAAATTTTCAGTAAATGTGGAGAGTAATATTATCTTCGTATATGCTTGTTTAGGAATGTCTATCTTCAAAATTGTCCTTATAATTTAAGATTTTCTAATTTGTGGGCGTTTAAGGGGGCGTGGCCAAAATCTAAAACAAACTCGATCTGCTTACAATATAGGCGCACCTACATACTATGTTTGAAGTCTCTAGCTCTTATAGTCTCTGAGATCCAGGCGCTCTTACAGACGGACAGACAGACGGACATGGCTATTTCAACTCGGCTGTTGATGCTGATCAAGAATATATATACTTATGGGGTCTGCCACGCCTCCTTCTGCCTGTTACGCACTTTTTTTTTTGTGACAAAGTTAATAGACCACTGTACTTTTTTAAAGTACGTGGTCTAAAAAGTGTGGCTACCAAGTGCATTATTGATTTGAAAATCGTCAAAATATAAAACGTATGGAAGGACTAAATCAAACTTGTATAAATTTATTTTGAGCTTAAATATTTGCCCATTTACAAAATTACTTAAAACGTTTTCCTTTAAAAAGTTGTCAGTATTTTCTAAGGTGTAATCTAAGAGTTTTGGTAATTGAAAAATGGATTTAAAAGTAAATTCTAGTGGCATAATATAAATACTAGCAAGCCTAGGTAACAAAGTTGGATTTCGGTTGCAGACAATTTCAGTTAAATGATTGCTTATTATAAATTTTTTAGGATATTCAAACAAATTTAAAGTATGCAAGACTTTTAACATTCTGTTCTCAGTTTGGATATCTAGAAAAGGATTTTCGCAAAAGTTTTGAATGCAAACAAGGTCTTCAATACTTTATTGATCGTCAATCAAACTACGAAATGCCATTGATACGACCGAAAGCAAGGATTTTATCATTTTCTGAATTTCTATTACTTGATTTCGAGGCATAAAATTTTCACAATACAAACTTAAAGCTAATTTTAAAGCTTCTCTTTTTCATCTTATTTTCTATACAATATAGATTACTGCTATTTTCTTCATTATTCAATTTTTCATTTAAAATAAAATTAAAATTTTTCGCTAAAAATATAATTGTCCAAAGTATTTTTACTGTTTGATTTTTCATAATTAATAATTTGTTCATTTTTACAAAACTTGTGAATTTTTTCCAAGTGAATTCGAAAATTTCTGAAATCACAAAAAATTTGATTGCAGTTATTTTCAACGCAACATATCTTAAGGTGTTTTCTAGTTAACAGGTGGTCTTTCTTGAAATGTGAAATTAGTATTTCAGGTCTTGCTACTTGTTTTTTACATAGGAAACAAGTGTACTTCTCCATTTTGACAATTGATTTAATTTGTAGTATTTAAATAGTTTATTAAAGAAGTAATATTTGGAGATTTAACATCAAACTGTGTATTAATATTGTAAAAGTATTGTTGTATGAAGAGCCAACAATCACGGGAAGCTAAAGGGTAATATAATTTGAGAACTTGAAACAATTTAAAACATACATCTAAACATTCAAGCAAAGATGGAAGATTTATCAAATTCTTGTCAAAATATACATAAAAATTGCTCAAATCTATTTCAGTATATCCTTCAACAATTATGAAGGGCTGCACGGTCATGCCAGAGGCATATGATTTGTTTATGACCGAAGACACCTTATTGGTGTAGTCATTAATATTTATTAAGCGAAGGATAAAGCTTTCTTGAGCTTCTATTAGTGTTGCCTTCTTACTTTTTTTTCCTCCCACGATGTCATTGAAACGAGCACTTGATGGTAGAACGCCATTTAACAAAATGACGAATAAATAGTCTTCTGCATCTATTGAAGTAAATACAAATATATATTAAATAGTTGAATTGAACATTGGAAAATGAACATACATGAGTTAGTCACATACTGCATATTAAAATTTAGAGGTTATTTATTTTTATTTTGGAAATTTTTTTTCTTTTTTTTTTCTTGTAAAATACTTTTACCTTTATTTTACGATTTCTTAGCGTCAGCAAATTGTTGTTTGCAGTGAGCATTTACGAGATTTTCTTCATAGTAATTTCCAATATTTATTTTGAAGTGATTCCACTTCAAAAACACGTTTTCTTTCTTGGTGGGGTACAATTTGTCGAAATCAATATTTATCTGAAATTAAGTATTTTAAAATATGTATAATTTGACATTTATGATTAACATTTGCTTACCAAATCTGAAGCCCTTGCATCTGACAGTCTTGTCCAATTTTTAAGGAACTCAATGGAGTCCATTGAGTCCAAATCACTTTGTCGCATATGGAATCGGAGCAGTCTCTGTTTAGAGAGTCTTTTAGGGCAATTCCTATTGACGAGTCCACTTCGTCGGTTAGATCTTGCTCGTTATGAGATTCCTCCTCAATACAAGATGTTGAACCAGCAGTTGACTCATATTTTGACTTCTTGCTCCGCTGATTGCGATATCGGCTCATCAATTTGCCTCCTGCATTAGCTCTTCCTTTTCTGGGAATAAAATAGTATTCCTGTGAATGAAAAAAAATTTGTTATTATATTTATTAATCAGTACTCAGAAAATTACTGCATGCAATGCATTCATGTGTACATACATATATGCAAAAAAAAAACGGCGCCAAAATTTGTGCATATCTACATATATGAAAATATGTATACAGACATGTATATAAATTCACATGCACACCTACATTTTGCAGTTAACTAATTCATTAATCACAGCACTTTAAAACACTTTATGTACATAGTATTTATGTATTGTATATATATGTATGTAGCTTAGGTTAAGCTAGGCTATGTACATATGTGTACAACAATTCGCGGAAAACACAACACACGAAAAAGCGAGCACCGAAAATTACTGCGTGCGATGCATTCATACTAGAGATGGGCATGGGCCTCCTTATTAAGGCACGGCCCGGCCCGGGCCCGAAATAAATCTTTCTCGTCCGGTCCAGGCCCGGCCCGGTCAAATTTTCAAGAGGCCCGGCCCGGCCCGAGCCCGGTCAAATTTCAAGAAGCCCGGCCCGGACCGAGCCCGGCCCGATACAACTATATAAACTTTTTTAAATTAATTTTTTTTATTCATAATTTTTTAATGTCAAAAAAAGTGTTTTTTTATTTTTTAATTACTCAAATCTAACAATTAATCTTAATAATTCAACAAAATTAATATTTACACAATTTTATGTAAATTTATTAATTTGTATGAAATTTAAGTGAAATTCAAGCGAAATCGATTTTTGTGGCACCCCCGAATATTTTTATTAATCGATATGAAAAATTGACTTTTCGGGCCTACCGGGCTTCGGGCTTTTTGCTTAGGCCCGGGCCCGCACGAAAAAACGCCCGTTTTCGATTTTCATGCACGAAGCCCGGTGATTTTTTGAAGAGGCCCGCGGGACACGAAGCCCGGCCCGGCCCGTGCCCATCTCTAATTCATAAATACACTTATCTATGTACATAAATATTTTTTATGTACATTAACACATGTACACACATAACTATTGCATTATATTAATTTTCACATTTAATAGAAATTTTCAAAGACTTTATGTACATGTATGTACATCAGTGATCGGCACGCAGACACTCAAACGTTTTGCAATGCGCTTGTGTGTGTAGCAAACGCATGAACATCCTCGACGCCGAAACCGTTTTATTGCTTTGCACTGAGAAAAACGATTTGTAGTTAAAGTTTGCAGTTATTTCGTGCTGCAACTTAAGTGAAATATAAAAATTGAAAAAAATTAATCATTAATAAAATAATACAAAAAAAATGAAAATAAATAAAAAATAATTATTACGGAATGAGTTGAATTTCTTTTTGAAACTGGGAAAAAATTTGAAGCGCGCATTGATTACAAAATATTTTATAAAAAGACGTTTGTTATCATGTCCAAATCTATGTCACCTTTATACTCTTTAATGCGCAATAGGTCGGCAAAATGTTCGTCAGATATTAAATGACGTAGCTTGGTTAATATTAATTTCATGCTAGAAAACTTCACCTCACAATTGTATGTCGTTCCGAACATTGAATAAAGCTTGTACATTTCATTTTTCAGGCGCGGATATTTTTTGTCATCAATGCGTGCCCAAAACTTTTCTCCAGTTTAAATAGGAATTTCAAGGTCATCCCGTAGCTGTAAAAGCTCTTCGCTTATCAGAACATCAATATCTTTTAGTTTACAAATAAGTGGATAATCATGAATTTCAACCATTTTCTTTATCATGTTTAAATCTTCAAACCTATTTCCCATGTTTCCATGGAGTGACTTAACAATCGCTGTGAATTCTTCAATTTTTTTAGAACGATTGATTTCATACTCAGAAAAAATAATCGACGTTTTTTCAAGGTTTACCAAAACATTGTTTTCTAATTGGCGAATCAATAGGATTAGTTTTCGATCAAAATGATGAATTGATGTAGTTAACTCGAAAATTTTTTTATTTTTCCCTTGGAGGCATATATTAAGATCATTTAAAATCGCTGTCATGTCCCAAAGAAAAGCCAAATCCACTAAAAAATCGGGATTCTCAAATGCCAAAATAAGATTCTCGGTGTCCTTTTTAATAGTTTTCAGAAAGCTGGTAATCTCTTTCCGTAAATTAAAAAGGGGTTCCAGACATTTTCCCCTACAGAGCCATCGTACTTCCGTATACATTAAAAGATCTCCATGCTCTGCACTTAGATCTTTAATAAACTCCTTAAACTTTCTATGCGTTAAAGCAATATGACCCCCCCCTGATTTTATTTATTATCTTAATAGCTATGTTCATGACGGAAATCATCTTGAGTTCCTTCGCAAAGAGGGCTTCCTGATGGATAACACAATGAAAAGCCGGGCAACCAATTTCATTATTCCGAAGTATACCTACAAGACCTTTGTTTTTCCCTGTCATAACCTTTGCTCCATCTGTACAAATTGAGCTCATTTTAGCTTTATCAGCTACGGCGAAGACTTTTGACAAAAGTGTCTCAAACAAAACTTGTCCCGTAACATGACCGTGAAGAGATACAACATCAAATACATCAAACATCAAAGCATAAAGAATCAAAACTGTATTTTAATAATATTACTTCTAGAAAAAATCCCCCATACACAGCTGCATTAAAAGCAAGCCTAAAATTTTCTAAGTTTTTTTTTGACAATGAGAAATGTATTGAATCTATTTATAAAGTCATATCAGTTGAAAACCGAAATTTAATCGAAAGAGCTCATACCATTTTATTTTCAAATTCAGGAATCGACTTAGAAAGTTCTATGTTTGTTACTGACATTAATTATAAGGGAACACAATATAAAAATAGTTACTACTTAGCTATAAGGAGTGTTGATTTTAAATTATATAAAATTAATTATTTTGTAATTCATAACGAAAAGATATATATTGTTTGCAACTTAATTAATCTAAAAGGCTTTGACCATCATTTTCAATCTTATGAAGTAGGCGCAAAATGTAAGGAAGCATGCCTTAAATTAATTAATGTTTTTACAAGTCCACCCCTACATTTATACCGACTTAATAACTCAAAGTAATATGTATGTAAGAGAAAAGCATATATAATTAAATATTACACTATTTTGTTATACCCTAGCAATAAACAAAAAAAAGATTTTTTAATAAAATATTAAAAAGCTATAATCTTATTTTTATGTTTTGGGTCGGGAAAATATAAGAACTTTTCATACTACAAATAAGAACAATTCTTCTTAAATTATTTAGAAGTTGGGTCTTATTATTAGAATTGTTGTCTTAAATATTCAATACTTTATGGTCTATAAATGAGAACAATTCTTCTTAACATGCTAAGAACTTTTATTTAAAAATAAGAATAATTCTTCTCAACATGTTAAGAACTTTAATCTAAAAATAAGAATTATTATTTTTAAAATGCTTAGAAGCTTAATCTTAATTTGAGATTTTTTGTCTTGAGTATTCACAATTTTTTGGTCTTTAAATAAGATCATATAATCTTACAAACTTAATAAGTTTTATTCTTATACTAAGATTTGTGGTCTTGAAAATATAAGAATTTTTTATCTTAAGAATAAGAACTTGGTCTTAATTGAAATGTTCTTAGAATCAAGATGTGTTTTCTTATCCCATAAAAAAACCTCTTTACGAGGTAAAAGTCTAGTGACGAAAACATTTTCATGCCCCAAAATTTCTGATATCCAATTTTGTAACGAATAATATTAAGTTTTACACATAAATTATTTTAAACCAGGGATTAAAACCGAAACGAATATCGGTTTCAGTTACGGTTTCGGTTATGTTCGAATTAAGGTTTTCGGTTATAGGTTACGCAAAATCTTTGTATAAAGGTTTCGTAACGGTGAACCGGTTTTCGTTTATTTCGGTTTTGAAATACCGGTATGGTTTCGGTTCACAAAAAAAAAATTTCTTTGAAAAAATATTATTATAATAACAATATAATAGTAATTAAAAAGGCATAACTTTCTTAATGTTTCACTCACACATTTATTTCACATATAAATCAAAATTAAAAATAAAAAATAAAATCAAAAATATAATACAAAACTAATAACCAAATATCAGAGATCGCAAACAAGACTTATGAGTCGGAATAAATAAAAAACAGCTGAAAGTTTTTCGTTTTAAATTATTTTTAACTTGTTTTTTTTAATTTTTATAACAAAAAGTAATAATAAAACATGCTTTTCAAATTGTATTTTAAAGTTACACCCATAACTCTTATTTGCAATTTTTAAAATATCAATTAAAAATAAAACTTTTTTTCAATTTTTATTATAAAAATTTGTAAATAAAAATTTATTTTAAGATGTATGAAAAACCGAAATTAACCCTTATAAATGAAACGGTTATTTCGGTTTACAGAGTTTCGGCTTAAAGGTTTCGGTCAGATGAAAATTTTTTTTTTTCGGTTACGGTTTCGGTTTTAAATTTCAATCGGTTTTTACCGGTTAAAGGTTACGGTTTCGGTTAGGGTTTTAATCCCTGTTTTAAACAACATTTTTGCTTTCGGCACTGCGCAAAACAGTGAGTTTTATTTGGTCTGAAGAATTGAGACATTTTAGGCTCCAACGGCCCCATTAGCTCCAATCATTTAAATTTTGCCCCTCCCACTTACACCTGTTTATCTCACGAACCAGGTGAGTTTTCAAAAGTCTTAGTATGCACATTTGTAAGTTTAATTGATACCTTTCGATCGGTATATAGCTCGACCTGATCGGGCAGTCATAGCAAATTTTCCATTCTTCCTGTGTATATATGCTAGTCGCTTTCGCACACTTCGTGCTGCTTTCGTCACTAGCGCGGACTGCCGTCCGCAGTGATTTCAAGATTTTCATGTTCTCGACGCATTTTTTAGACCAATGTTCTTAGTTCTGAGACCAAAATCTTTATTTTAGATCCTTTTTTTTATCAGTGTGTGTATCTTGTCCTGTGCCGATAGCCACCTCATCTTATAGCGCTCGGGGCAGCCGAGGCTCTCGGCCATGCGTCACAAACGCTGTTGAGTATCCCGTTGACGCAGTCACACTAGTATTGAAGGCCAACGTGATCCTTGGAAGAGCCTCATCCCAGCACCTCGGATTTGCTTCTGCAAATTGGGCTATCGTCGTCTTGATGGTAGGGTTTAGTTTTCTTGTGGTGTATATGGTGCCGTATATTGATGCCTCACACCCATATCCTGGAGAAAACTCTTGAACGAGTTGCTGGTAAACTGGGCTCCGTTATCGATAATGAGTACCTTTGGTACACCGAATCTTGCCAAAATCCTCTCCCTGAATACCTTCTGAGTCTTGGCGGTCGTAGCGCTTCGTAACGGCACCAACTCGGTAAATTTGGAATAACGGTCGATAAACACCAGGAGTGTTGTGTTGCCATGTTTTGAGCGAGGTAGTGGCCCAACAAAATCTGCACATACTGTAGCCCAGGGCTCCTCCTGAATCTGAGTCAGCATTTGTCCGGCCGCCTTCAACTGGTTAGTATTGCTGACAGACCTCGCATCGTTGCACGTATGTCCGAACGTCTCGGTGTAATTCCGGCCACTAGTAGCGTGCTGCCACCCTGGCTATCGTCTTCCGTGTGACTGTGTGCCCCGCCTCTGCTGTGTCGTGGTTTTCGTGTAACACTTAATCGACCATACGATCGCCAAGCTTTCTTTTTCTGTTGCAGAGTAGTTTCTTACGGCACCGTTAAGCGTCCTGCTGGCATACGCGACTAGTCGCTCTTCTCCCCCGGAACCTTGCGTGAGAATGGCTCCCAGGCCATAGTTGCTTGCGTCAGTCTGCAGATTGAATTGTTTGTTGAAGACGGGACACGCCAGGACTGGTGCTTTTGTCAGTTTTTCCTTTACCTTTTCAAAAGCTTATTGGTGCTCCTCTGACCATACCCACTTGACTCCATTCTTTAGCAGTCCGTTAAGTGGCCGGACCTTGTTGGCGAAGTCGTTGACGAATCTCCTGTACCACGACGCCACTCCCAGGTATTGTCGTAACTCCTTCTCGTTCGTCGGTGGCTTCAATTGGGAGATTGCTGCCACTTTCTCCGGGTCTGTGCATATGCCGTGCTCTGTCACCTTGTGACCCAGGTACTTCAGTTCCTTCTTGAAGAAGTCACACTCCAACGTCTTCCCAATGACGATTATGTCGTCCAGGTATGCAAAGGCATGTGGTAACATTTCAGGTCCAATTACTCGGTCCAGCGCTCTCTGGAAGGTCGCTGGTGCCGAATGGAGCCCGAAGGGCATTACTTTCCACTGGAACAATCCTCTGCCGGGTACGGTAAAAGCTGTCAATGGTCGACTTGCCTTCTTCATAGGTATTTGCAAATAACCGTCTTTTAAGTCGAGGCTCGTTATATAGTGAGCCTCCCTTAACTGGTCCAAGATGTGGTGAACCCTGGGCAAGGGATATGCATCTTTGACCGATCGGTTATTTAGCTGCCGGAAATCGACGCACAATCTCCATTTGCCAGTCTTCTTTTTGACCATGATGATCGGGGTGCTGTGTGGGCTGTTTGATGGCTCGATGCATCCTTTTGCCAATAGTTCATCGACTTGCTTGTTTATTTCCTCCTGCATCACGATTCGGTGCTCCGTGATAGGTGATGTTCCTGTCATGGATGCAAACTCGGCTATTGATCTATAGCCGCATCCGAATGTAAGGGTTCACCACTCGTCCCGCCGTTCATAACGTGTCCTTCTTCCTCTGCCTTCTATTGTGCCCCTGTTCTTGCCTGCTGCCGTATTCCTTGTTCTTGTGTTTCATGGTAAAGTGTTTCTTGCTCTGATGATACTGGCTCCTTGTTCTTGTGATATTTGCCCCCGTGTATTGACTACCGATAGTCTCTCTTCTTGTCCTCTGTTGCGCCGTCGATGAGTCGGAATTCAGACCTATATACCGGCACACTCGAGAATGGTTCCCTATGTTGGACAGGAAATTCCATCCCAGCACCAATACGTCGATGACTCCCTGTAGTACGAGTAATGCCAGATCCACTTGCCTGTTGACAAGTCTGATCTGCACCTCCACTTGCTCCGACACTTCGCTGGACCGTCCATTCGCCAGCCGTACCTGTCTGTGTGTCGCTCCCAGATCAAATCCTTCCTCAACCAACATCACCGCTAGTTCCTCGCTAATAAAACTGCTCGTTGCTCCAGTGTCGATTGAAGCGTTGTAAGAACTGATGCCGACTTCAACTGTAGCTGCCAGGCGGTGGCCCTCATCCCCCAAAGCGCCGACTAGTTCTGTGGAGCTGCTTCTATCGTCATCCGCTCGCTCCTGGGAGCTGAACGCCGACGGTAGTTTTCCGCTCGGCAACACTGCACTGTGCGAATTCCAATGCGCCCGCACATCCAACAAAATATTAGGCTCTCGTTGTTGCATTCTCTAGCCCAGTGACCCTCGCGCTCACATCTCCTGCACGCAAGTGTGTGGATTGGGCACGTGTGTTGCCTCAATTGCCATTAACCGGGAACGGTTTTGGTGAGAGCTTTGGCGGAGCTTTTCTCTGTCTCGTTCCAGTTCTTCGAACTCCTCGGCCAACTACATCAACTCGATCAGGCTGCCATTCTGATACGGGCGTGCAAATGCTCGGAAATCAGGGCGACTGCAACTGTAAATTTGCTTCCGTTCGCGCTCCTTGGAAAATCGGAGTGGCCGCATCAATTCCTGGAAACTGGTCACGAAAGATGTCAACGTCCTCCAGTGCTCGTTGTTCGCTATGTACCACTTTAGCGCTGTGCCCTTTATGAGTTCTGGCATCGCTCGTGGTATTAGGTTCAGGTCCAGCCCGTATGTTTCAGCCGACCCCTTCACTTGCTCCAGAAATTCCAGTGGTTTCGAGCTCCCGTCGAACTTGAAACTCCACTCGCAAACTTGTTTGGCCACTGCTGCATAGTCCCGGACCGGGTTCCTTCCTAGGTTTGTCTCGTGTTCTGTGTTTGTCTGGTTGTGTAAGAAAGTCGATGAAGTTCCCCAGGGGGCTCACCGTTTCTCTCGCTTCTGAACTTCTGAGTCGACGTGCCTCCTCGCTGGTTGAAGCAAAATCCATTTTTGCTAGGGACGCCGCTTTCCTATTTACGTCTAGGTTAATGTTCTCGATTTGTATGACGGGTTCCTTGAATGAAGAAGTTCTTCCGTGTTTCCTGGATAGTGCGTCCTATCGTTCGGCATGGGGAGCGCGTCCTTCGTTGGCCTCGACCCACTCGCCGAACTCCTTTCGCATGGCGTCCACTGTGCCCGTGTGTAAAATTTTAAACACGATTCAGTTCCTCCTTCTTGAGGTTGTAAATCCACGCCCTCACCATGTTGAGATTCTCTGGTATTGTTATTCGCAATACCTTGCAAGTTGGGCGCCAGTTGTAACGATCCTTTAGGCCGGGCTAGCTCGATCGACTGTGTAGGTTCGTGCAACGAATTTATAGTTGCAGTCTTGCGAATAAATAATAACTTAGATAGAATTCAATTCAACTTCAGTTATTACAGGGTAAAATAGATAAATTTTGGTTTCTGCGACCACTCGTCCTGGGGTCCTGGTTGTCGTCCTTCGGGGTCTCGTTGGGATCCGGTAGGGATCCTTCACTGGTGACATGGCCGCTGCGCTTGATCCTGAAACTCGTTGCCGTGTGCCTGCTGGCACCGCCCGGGGTGCTGGTGTGCAGGAGTGTATGTGTGTGTGTATGATGGCTACAGCTAAAACACCTGGAACGGGTCCTGCGTCCGCAAGAATGGCTGAGATGAATCCGGCGAGCACACGGACGTTTTCCCCCTGGACTCGCTATCGCGGAGACCACTAAAACTAGGTCCTGGTATCCTTGCTGCCGAAAGGACTGTTGACTAGATCCTTGCTACTGCAAGGCCTGGTTGATCGAATCCTTGTTACTACAAGGATGAATGCTCGGATCCTTGTTACTACAAGGATGTATGCTGAGATCTTTGTTACTACAAGGATGGATGCGAGATCCTGGCTACCGCTAGGATTGCTGCGAGGGTCCTTGTTACTACCAGGACTGCTGACAATGTTCTTGTTACTACAAGGACTGTTGGCTAGATCTTGGTTACTATGAGGATCGTTGAGTGTATCCTTGTTACTACAAGGATTGATGCTCGGATCCTTGTTACTACAAGCATGTATGCTGAGATCCTTGTTACTACAAGGACGGATGCGTGATCCTGGCTACCGCTAGGATTGATGAGAAGGTCCTTGTTACTACCAGGACTGCTGAGAAAATCCTTGTTACTACAAGGATTGGAGACTTGATCCTTGCTACTACGAGGATAGCTGAGAGAGTCCTTCTTACTACAAGTACTTGTTGACTTGATCCTTGTTACTACGAGGATAACTGAGAAAGTCCTTGTTACTACAAGGATTGAAGACTTGATCCTTGTTACTGCGAGGATAGCTGGGAGGACTCTTGGGACTCTGTGTTCACTAGGAGTGCTGGCTCGAGTGACTCTCTCTCAATAATCTGACGTTTGCCAGCCCAGAAATCGCACGCAACAGTTCGACTCTGACATGTACACGCTTAGTGACCATTTTACAATAATTACGGAGCCCAGCAGGACTAGAACCAGACAGCCACGACCCACAACCATACGCGTACTTAATCCTATCGGCAGCGCCAACCATTCTGCTGACATGCTGGTAGATGCCATTACTAGCGCCAGCGATGCATCCATGGTAAAAGTTCGAAGAGGTTGCAACCCGCATAAGCCGGTAGCTTGGTGGAGCGACGAAATCGCCGAAGCACGTACACAATGCCATGCAGCAAGGCGACTATGTCAACGGCACAAAACCTTGGCAGATCACGAATCGCTCACTCAACTGTACAGAGCAAAACGGAAAATATTCAAGAATGCTGTCAAGCGCAGAAAAGCTCGACACTTCCAAGAACTTTGCGATGCTGCTGATGCACAGCCATTTGGACAAGCCTAAAAAACACTCATGGGCAAACGAGAGCGGCAACCTATAAATATTGAAAAATAATTTTTATTTTCAATTTATAATTATAAAATAAAAATTAAATATCAATTTTTACAATAAAAAAAGTTATTTTTCAATTTTTTTTTATTAAAATCAAAAACATCCTTTTATTTATTAATAGGGCGGAGTCTGCACCGCGACCTTTTTGGATCTATTGTGCCCCCTTCTGAGCTTATAGCTCATCCATCAACCCGATCTCTCGCATGAAGTCGAGGATTTTGGTCGGATTGAGGTATACAATGTCCTAAATAGGTATGACATATTTCCCTAGAAGACTACATCTGCGTCTAGATAAAGCAGTGCATTCTGCTAGAATATGCGTTGAGGATTCCTCCTCACAGTTGCAGAAACGGCAGTTCTACTCCTTACAATGCCCAATTGGGATGGGTGATGGCTGTCGGCACATTGCGCTAAAATGTCTTAATTCTAATACCAAATAAAACTCACTGTTTTGCGCAGTGCCGAAAGCAAAGATTTTGTTTAAAATAATTTATATGTAAAACTTAATATTATTCGTCACAAAATTGGATATCAGAAATTTTGGAGCATGAAAATGTTTTCGTCACTAGATTTTACCTCGTAAAGAGGTTTTTTTTATGGGATATCAGAAATTTTTGTTCTTTATTTTGCAGCTAAGATTTCTGCCAACACCTTTTTTAAATTGAAAAACATTAAAAAACGGATCATCTACTAACAAACTAATTGCATTTAAAAATTAAACAAAATAAAAGCTTTGTCCGTGCCAGGATTCGAACCCGAAACCCGAGCTGAGAATTCATGCAAAAATCAGACGCTATACACTTTGCGCCACTGCCAATCCTTTAGAACTACTGTCTAATTATAATCTTGATTGTTACTGGACTGTTAGTCAAATGTAATTGCTGCTGCTGTCCTATTTCAATTCAAAGTAAAACTTAAATATTCAGTTAATAGGTTATATCTTCCAAACCAACCAACAAAAATATATGCATGATAATCATCTACTAACAAATTAATTGCATTTATAAATTAAAAAAAAAAAAAGTTTTGTCCGTGCCAGGATTCGAACCCGAAACCCGAGCTGAGAATTCATGCAAAAGTCGGACGCTCTACACTTTGCGCCACTGCCAATCCTTAAGAACGACTGTCTAATTACAGATTTCTTTGTTACTGGACTGTTAGTCAAATGTAATTGCTGCTGCTGTCCTATTTCAATTTAAAGTAAAACGTATATATCAGTTAATAGCATATATCTTCCAAAACAATCAACAAAAATTTATGCATGATATATCAAAAAACGAGTAAAAGCTATAACATATTGAAAATTAAAAAAAAATCGCTAGCGGCGTTTTCTCAAAAATCGCCAGAATGTGGAAAAAACACCTGTAGCTGATAACCTATTTGCTTAAAAAAAAAACTTTGAAGGTATGCCTTGTAACGAAGCTTTTCCAGCCGGGGTCTGCGTCTCAGTCCGGCCAGGGTCTGTTTACAGAAAAATTTGTAAATCATCTGGGACGACTGGACAGAGCGGCGGGAGCGTCAGCGAATAGGCTGACGTTCTCGCTCGAAAATCGGCTCGGATGACCCGGCTGCGAACCCAGGATTGGTCAAGGAGGACGAGGAGGGACTCCCGAGACCCGTTGCGTCGTTCTCCTCGAGCCTCCCTTCTCCAAATAAGAGACGCAAGTTCGTACCATCCCGGCGGCGCTAAGGGATGCAACCCAGAAAGGAGAAACCGTATGACGTTATCTCTCCCTTCAAGGATGCCCTCAACGCCGCGCAGATCTGGCCGCCAGGTCAGATCCGTGGGCGACGAGTCCGTATGACGGTAACTCGGTCCACGAACCGGACTCTGGTGTTCCCAGGCCTGGTGCACCGGTGAGGGCTTCGGAATAGGAACGATAAGATCGTATTCCTATTCCTGGGCCACTCCCGAAGCACCAAGCTCGGCCAGTCGGATCGAACCTGCGTCCCCTCCTCGGGCTCGCATCAGGTCAGCCGTAATGACCTGAAAGAAAGGGGGAACACTGTTTTCCTATTGGGAAAACCAAGAACAATAAAAAAAGGAAGACATGCCATCATCGTTACAAAATTAGATTTTTATTGTCCCATGCTTGGGTTTTCTTCATTAGAATCTCCGCCAGAATTTATGCTATACAATGTTGCCGCACGGTCAGAAGAGTTGGCTCCGCTCCATAGACGGAACCAAGAAAAGGAAGAAACAAAGGCCGCTGGCCGGCTTACCCGCTGCTTGCGAAGATTAGTTGCTGCTTCGTCTGGGAACGCACACTTCGCGTGTGGTCTTCGCCGCTGCCGGCCGGTGGCCGTGGATATACTCGGAGGGCGAACCCTTCACGACTGTCGTACACACACTCAAGAGTGCTGCAGCTGGTGGCGCTGCGCTGCGATGTGTTTGTTGCCGGTGGTGCTGCTAGTGGCTAAAAGCCCGCGCACACACACAACAATGGCGGCTGCAAAGCCTGCTCACACACACACACTCCGGTTGCGGCTGATAGCGCTGCGCTGCGCTGTGGTTTTGTTGCTTGTCGCTTGGTTGTTGCAGGGGCTGCAGACACGTGCACGCACACACACACAAGGTGTTGCGGCTAGTGGCGCTGCGCTGCGCTGTGGTTTTGTTGCCGTTGTTGTAGGCTGCAAGTTTGCAGACACGTGCACCCACACACACACGAGGCTCTGTGGCGACTGGTGGCACAAAATATTGTCGTTACTGTTGCTGTTTTCGTAGCTGGCGGCAAGCCTGCATACGTGCACACACACACACGAAATTCTGGCGGCTGGATGGCGCGAAAATGTTCTCGTTGTTGTTGTTGCTGTTTTTGGTAGCTGCGGCGCACGTGGATACTTTGCTGTCGTTTGTGTTTTAAAAATCGCGAGGTTCTTCGAAACACGTCTGTCTTCTTCGAGCCCGTCAGAAAAGTGAAGTCCGCCGGCGTGTCGGAAATTCCACCATCTTTTCTTCGTCGTTCACGGCTTGAACTCGATGAACGATCGCGCTCCAGTTCGTTGTTCCTTAGAACTATATGAACGAACGAAAAGGACGCGATTCTCCGCTGCGCTGGTTCTTCGTGATCGGCTGGTTCAACTGACGTTGCCAATTAATCCAGGTTGCCAGCTGATCCCTTTCTGGTCACACCAGCGTTGCCAATGTTGAAATTGCAAATACTGTGTGTGTTGTGAGGCCAGCAGAATGCTGCCTCACACTCCACCTTTACTTCGGGGGCCGGAAAAGAAAGGCTTTCGCCATCCTGGAAATGAAGCGGGTCCTTGTGGTGGTTCCCCCAAAGGGGGTGAGGACGTAGAGATGGCTCGCCATCTTCAAGTGGTCCCCATGAATACCGCTGTGGACGCTTCGATTTCCCTGTAGGTCCTGGCTGTGAGCTTCGTTGTCGTCTTCGCTGTAGTCCTTGCTCTGATTCCTGTTGTATTTTCCGCTGAGGTTCTCGCTGTGTCCTTCGCTGTGTACTTGCTTTGATTCCTGTTCTATTTTTTTCGCTGAGGTTCTCGCTGTGAGCTTCGCTGTGTCCTTGGTTTTGTGCTTGCTCTGATTCCTGTTGTATTCTCTGCTGTGAGCTTCGCTGTGTCCTTCGCTGTGTACTTCGCTGTGTACTTCGCTGTGTACTTGCTTCGTTGACTCTAGAATTAGTCAAAAGAGAGAAATTACTTTGATGTCGGCCTGTCCACCGCTGTCTTCCAGCCGGGATGAGAGTCCTGCCTCGCCGTAGTGGCGCGGATGGTTAGATGGCGGCTCGTGGGTCTTCTGTGGAAAGGACGCATGCCTCGTCGGCACCGCCCGTGGCTTTCGGTGTGTTCTCGTTGGGATGGCGCATGCCTCGTTGGCATCGCCATGCGTATCGGTGATCATTGCTGGGATGACGCATGCCTCGTCGGCACCGCCATGAATCTCGGTGGGTTCTTGCTGGGATGACGCATGCCTCTGTCGGCACCGCCATGAATCTCGGTGGTCACTGCTGGGATGGCGCATGCCTCTTCCGGCACCGCCCGTGTATCTCGTGGTCACTGCTGGGATGGCGCATGCCTCTTCCGGCACCGCCAGTGGATCTCGGTGGTCACTGCTGGGATGGCGCGTGCTTCTGTCGGCACCGCCAGTGGATCTCGGTGGTCACTGCTGGGATGACGCGTGCTTCTGTCGGCACCGCCATGAGTCTCACGTCTTCGTGATGCATTGCTGGTGCGGACAGGTCGCCTGGTCCGGCTGTGGTTCCCCCGAAGGGGAGAGGACGTATATGTTTCACTATATGCCGCCGAATACCAACCGGGATGGGAATCCTGACTCGCTGTGGTGGCGCGGATGGTAGTATGGCAGCACACGTGAAACTCGATGGTCTCGTGGTGTCAACTTCAGTTGGCGGGCCGCAGTGCCGGATGGTAGCTGGGGTGACGCATGAAAGTCTATACCCAAGAGCACGTTGACGATGGTTGACAATACCAGGGATGGTATGTTGCACCATTGTGACACGTGCCTTGCAGACGATTGCGTGGCCTCCTTCCATCCTGCTGACTTTGGCCCCACGGCTTTAAGGCCGTTCCTCTTCGTGTTGAAATTATGATCCGATCGCTTTGCTGGTCTCAAACTGACTCCTCTGCTCGATGCCTGGGTGCAAGCCATGAAGCCTGTGACGATCGCGGTCGACGTCGGCAGAGGACGTTTTAAAGCGCTGCACCGCGCAGGAACCCGCTTGTAGCCGCTGCTCGCTCTTGTGGCGCCAGAACTAGCTTGTGGCTGCTGCTCGCACACGAGGCGCAGAATTCGCTCGCTTGGAATTCCGCCCGCGCTCGTGGCGACAGAGCCAGCTTGTAGCGCTGCCCGCCCTTGTAGCGCCAGAGGTCCCCGGGGGCTCTGTCCGCGGTGGCTTTTGCTGCTCTGCTCCTGTTGCTGCTCTGCTTTGTCTGTTGTTCTGCTTATGCTGTTGCTCTGCTTCTGCTGTGCCTCTGCTCCTGCTGTTGTTCTGCTTCTGCTGTGCCTCTGCCTGCGTTTTTTGCTCAGCTTGCGTCGTGGCTCTGCTTACAATGAGGCTCTCCTGCTTGCATCGTGGCTCTGCTCGCGTCGTGGCTCTGCTTGCGTCGCGGCTCTGCTTGCGTCGTGGTTCTGCTTACAATGAGGCTCTGCTTACGTTGAGGCTCTGCTCGCGTCGTGGCTCTGCTTGCGTCGCGGCTCTGCTTGCGTCGCGGCTCTGCTCCTCTCTCCCGATCTCTCGCGGTCTGAAAACAGCAACCAAATCTCCCGCCATGTGGCAAACTGAAGCTGCTAATTTTCTGGGCCCGCTGCTATTGGCCATGGATAGAGTGGAAAAGGGAAAAATCTCGCCAAAAAAATCGCACCCAAAAAAAAACTAGGCTGGGTAAAAATTCTGTGACTGGTGAAAATGGCGTGGTTGACTTTTCTGACTAGCGATTTTCTGATGCTTGGGAGTCATCAGACTTTCGAGACTGGTGAAAGTCCTGAGACCTTGACTTTTTTGACGGGCTCGGTGCTTTATGTATTAACTTGCTGCTTAATATGATGGCCCTATAATACCCTACATTTTGTAACGATGATTGGCATGCTTTTCAAGAAGAGGAAAAGAGAAGAAAAAAAAAAAAAACATGGCCTGCCGATATCGCTGCTCGCGGTGTCAAAAAAATGCCTAATAGGAATTTTGTTCCAGACGTCCCTGCTCGGGCGCCAACTGTAACGAAGCTTTTCCAGCCGGGGTCTGCCTCTCAGTCCGGCCAGGGTCTGTTTACAGAAAAATTTGTAAATCATCTGAGACGACTGGACAGAGCGGCGGGAGCGTCAGCGAATAGGCCGACGTTCTCGCTCGAAAATCGGCTCGGATGACCCGGCTGCGAACCCAGGATTAGTCCAGGAGGACGAGACCCGTTGCGTCGTTCTCCTCGAGCCTCCCTTCTCCAAATTTGAGACGCAAGTTCGTTCCATCCCGGCGGCGCTAAGGGATGCAACCCAGAAAGGACAAACCATATGACGTTATCTCTCTTTTCAAGGATGCCCTCAACGCCGCGCAGATCTGGCCGCAGACCAAGCTCGGCCAGTCGGATCGAACTTGCGTCCCCTCCTCGGGCTCGCAGCAGGTCAACCGTAATGACCTGAAAAGAAAGGGGGAAAACTGTTTTCCTATTGGGAAAACCAAGAATAAAAAAAAAAGAAGACATGCCATCATCGTTACAAAGTTGACTTTATTACCCCATGCTTGGGTTTTTCTTGCACCAGAATCTCCACCAGAATTTATGTTACACAATGTTGCCGCACGGTCAGAAGAGTTGATCCCCGTTCCATAGACGGAACCAAGAAGGGAAGAAACAAAGACCGCTGGCCAGCATACCCGCTGATTGCAGAAAATGTGTTGCTGCTTCTCCTCGGAACTCACACTTCACGTGTGGTCTTCGCCGCTGCCGGCCGATGGCCGTGAATGAGCTCGGCGGGCGAACCCTGCACGACTGTGGTACACACACTCAAGAGTGTTGCAACTGGTGACGCTGCGCTGCGCTGTGTTTGTTGCTGGTGTTCGTTTCCTGCAAGCCTGCAGAAACGTGCACACACACACACACAAGATGCTGCGGCTGGTGGCGCTGCGCTGCGCTGTGATTTTGTTGCTGTTGGTTGGCTGCAAGTCTGCAGACACGTGCACACACACACACACAAGGTGCTGCGGCTTGTGGCGCTGCGCTGTGGTTTTGTTTGCTGCAAGTTTGCAGACACGTGCTGTTGCTGTTTTTGGTAGCTGTCGGCAAGCCTGCATACGTGCACACACACAAACGAAATTCGGCGGCGGATGGCGCGAAAATGTTCTCGTTGTTGTTGTTGCTGTTTTTGGTAGCTGCGGCGCACGTGGATACTTTGCTGTCGTTTGTTTTTTTTTTAAATCGCGAGGTTCTTCGAAACACGTCTGTCTTCTTCGAGCCCGTCAGAAAAGTGAAGTCCGCCGGCGAGTCGGAAATTCCACCATCTTTTTCTTCGTCGTTCACTGCTTGAACTAAATGAACGAACGAAAAGGACGCGATTCTCCGCTGCGCTGGTTCTTCGTGATCGGTTGGGTCAACTGGCGTTGCCAATTGATCCATGTTGCCAGCTGACTTTTTGGCGTTGCCAATGTTGAAATTACAAAATACTGTGTGTGTTGTGAGGTCATCAGAATGCTGCCTCACAAGAGTGTGGCCTGTGAAGCCATATAAAATATTAGACAGGAGATCACTGCGTTGATCGAATAGGAACAAATTAAAAGTAAATATAAATGAAAAGTAAAAGAAAACATTGTAATACTAAGCGATTATTGCGTTGCTCGTAATAGAGTGTAGTCTGTGAAGCCATGCGAAACATTAGACAGGAGATCACTGCGTTGATCGAATAGAATAATATTAATATAAAAATACATCAAACACAATAATACATTAAACACAATATATATATATATTCTTTAAAAAAATAATAAAATATATGAATTCGAAAAACAAATTTAACTTTTTACAAAAAAACTACTTTAAAAAAAAAAATTTCATAAAAATTTTCAAATTTTAGAGAAAAATTCTAATTAGATCGAGCATAGATAACAAGAATAAAGAAACCAAATGGGCGGCCAGAAATCGA
This sequence comes from Drosophila subquinaria, assembly GCA_037043405.1. Classification (NCBI taxonomy): domain Eukaryota; kingdom Metazoa; phylum Arthropoda; class Insecta; order Diptera; family Drosophilidae; genus Drosophila; species Drosophila subquinaria. The sequence continues at coordinate 42,995 of JBAMBL010000687.1, forward strand.
AAGTGGCAGACAGCCCGGCTATTGTCATTAATAACGTTGAGATTCTTGACCATACATCTCAAATAGATTCACTCTATTACGTTATGACCATTTTGACAACCATTTCTGCGATTAATCTCGCATTAAAGCTATAAAAAAAAATGTCTAAGCGATAGTTTCATATATGCATGCTTATTTATGGCCATACACCAAAAAAAAAGAAAAAGTTTTTAAAAAAAAAAAAAAAAACCCATTTTAATATTTCATAAAGTAATGATTTTAATGCATTCCAATGCATGCCAAAATTTAAAAAAACCCAAACTTGAAAAAGAAATAAAGTCACTACCATAAATTCAAGTAGACAAAAGTCCTGCGCAGGAAATAAATAAGAAGAATTGCTTAGGCAATATCTCTAAAAAGCTTCTATGCCCAACTTACATGAAATCATTTCAAATGATTAAGTACGAAATGTAGTGACCCTGCAAATAACAAAATATAAATGTTTAAGAACATTGAAATAAAGTTATTGCAAGAATTGATGTTAGCGATTTGTACTCCAATGGAATTCTCGACTTAGGTCAGTTTTTCCAAAGGCTTGAATGGCAAGCCGGTGTATCTAAAATCAGCCAACTCAAAGAGGCACCGAGCAAAAGATCTTTGAAACAATTTCAATGAATCTTATAAATAAATAGGCAAATATATAATGAATATATAAAGAGTAGCGCTACTCAGCCGGTGACCCAGATAAAGAGAAGCAATTTTGTCTACAACACTTGAATTACAAATACAAGGAGTACAGGCATTAAAACGAAGTAAAAAGACACTTTTATTGAAACAATATGGCATTTCACATTATTCTCACATAAATAGATTTCCAAAAAAGCCTGATGTCGAAAACGACAAAATATTCAAAAACTCCTAATACTCAATCTTGAATCTTTGAATCTTTTATATTGTATCTCGGTCCAATGAAGACGTTCATTTCGGACATGGGATCTGAATATAAAAATTCCATACTTAATGACTTGAACAATATATACATATATGCGTAAACTTCAAAAACATTTTAATAGTGTATAAAATAATTGAGATAGAGATAACATCATAATCTCAAATACAAAAAAAAGTGGCCATACTTTAGCAAAAGCATAATTACAAATAAACAAGAATATAAAAGCATGTTTAGTTAAAAAAAAAATAGAAAAACCACAAAATTATAGTTCTTTATTATTTTATCAGCCAACACTTTTTATTCAATATACATAAATACGTGCATAATAATTTTAAACCAAAAGGTAAACAAAAACAAAAAAAAGAAAACAAAAAAAAAAGTTTAAAATAGGTTAAAAAACAAAAATAATAACAAAATACAATAATTGAACATTTTTATGGAAACAAACAAAAACAACGGTTTATTAACCTTTATAATTATTAACGAAAAAATAATAATACTAATAACAAAAATATAAATACCAAAAAAAAATTTTTATTTTCTACTTCATATTTTTAAATATTCACAACATATTTGAAAAGTATAATTAACAAACCTATAATTAACTTTTATAATTCCATAAAGGAATAATTTCCTTTTTATTTTTAAATATTATTGTCAAAGAAAAAAGAAAAAAAAAGGGAGGTGTAGTATGTTGTATGCCAAATGAGCATATGCCCACAGTATTGTAGAGTATACAATATAACAAGTGGTCATATGTCCAACTTAAAGTAAGAGTGCAGTAATAGGATCCGCCACTTATGCTGGACTGGCCGCAGCGTGAGATCGCTAGCGTAAGCACTTCTTGAGTATGTGCCGTCTGTACATATATACATACCTCAGTGAAATAAGTATATGTGCATTTTTTTAATTGGCTGTATTTTCTACAAATTTATCGCTACTTTTTTTTTAGGTATGCAACTTTGTGTACTCATGTATTGTAAACATGTTCTTACTCCAAGATTCCTCTTTGGGCTTCATTCTTTGTATCTTTTCAAGGAAATTGAGACACATTCTGTGGTTTTCATATGAAATAAGTATAAATGCAAACTAATGTTATGGTACATTTTAATGAGAAAGATATAAGATGAGCAAAATAAAAATATTCTTGTAAGTGCAGAAAGTGATTTCAACTGTTATTATCTGGCGTGCCACAGAAATCTCTTTCACCTGAAAAATGACGTAAATTTCATACAAATGTACGTCAAATTCAGGTGAAAGAGATTTCTGTGGCACCCCAGTATATATTTTGAGAATTTTTTTTTGTTATTAATGCAATTTTACGTCAGAATGCCACGTGTAACACATTTGTCTGAGAAAGAACGCGGTCTGATAAAAGTTTTGGCGAAGGTGGCAAGAATATTACCCATATCGCCACCAGAGTTAATCGACATAGAAACACCATTGCCAATTTCCTGAAAAATCCAGAAACAAATGGACAAAACAAACGGAGCGGCCGACCTATTGATATTGATATACGATGCAAGAGGCAAATTCGACGACTAGCCGTTCAAGACAACAAGTTATTCACAGAAATCAAACGTCAACTGCAGCTAGACATATCCCGTAGACGGATTAATCAAATTTTAAAGGGAAACCATACCGTTAAACATGCTTTTTGCAATGATATACCCAGGCTATTGAATCGTCACATAACCGCCCGCTTAGCATTTGGCGAAAAGTACAAGTTATGGTCAGATGAGTTCAAAAAAGTTATATTTTCCGATGAAAAAAAGTTTAACTTGGACGGACCAGACTGTTTTCAAAAGTATTGGCGTGATATAAGGCAACCACGCCAGACTTGCCATAAGGGGAACCCTGGTGTAGGATCGTTAATGATTCGGGCTGCGTTTGGGTATGCTGGGAAGTCTCCACTTTGCTTCATACCGACCAGAACAAATGCAGACATCTATGTAGAGTTGTTTGATACCATTCTCATTGATTTTGCTGGAAACCTATATGAGGATGAGTAGATTTTCTAGCAAGATAACGTGCCAATCCATACTGCCCGAAAAACAAAAGAATTTTTTTTATCAAGGAAGATACCAGTACTGGAATGGCCGGCGATCAGTCCGGATCTAAACCCTATATAAGATCTCTGGAGGATATTGTCTTGCAAGGTTATAAGAATGGTCGCCAATTTCAAACGATAAATGAACTCAAGAAGGCACTAATCGAAGATTCGGATCAAATTGACCCTACAACCCTATAAAACTTGGCAAACTCAATGCCAAACAGCTTTTTATAAACAAAGGAAAACATATAAGCTATTAAAATAAAAAAAAATCAGAAAAAATCATTGAATTTCTTAATTTTTCTTTTTTTTTGTTATTATGCACATATACTTATTTCATATGAAGTTTAACTTGTTAATTCAATATTTTTTAATTCCTTAATTTTATTAAAAATAAAATGTTATGTTTTTGTTAGTGAATAATAATAGTACATGAATAAAAATAGACCAATCTTTTATTTTTGTTTCTTTAAAAATTATCTTCAATAATGTTAATGCACATATACTTATTTCACTGAGGTATCTATACATAGCCACATACGTACATACATACTGCAACTCTCTCTCTGCCGACGTTCTTAGCGGCAGAGCTCACTTATAATATTATATGTAATAAGCTTCGAACTAAAATTGAATAAAGGAGAGCACGGACTCTCAGTAAAACCTTCAAACCATAAGGATGTGTTATTATTCAAATCATCCCACAACAGCACACCCTTTTACAATACCCAATTGATCAAGGAAAACAAATTAAACAAACTGAACAAAAAAAGACAAGATTATGAGATTGACACAGAATTCAGACAAGCACCGTTGACACGTTCAAAATCCAAAAATCCTTTTAGAAAAACTGGCAGAATAGAACAATTAGATGACAAACACTTTAATGAAAATAACAGAGGACAGAATATTGTCCACTACATGAGGTAAATTCAAAAAGAAAAAGAAAACTAATGACAGTAAATACTTACAGGCAACAGATACTTCCCACTCATCGGAATCACAATAATCATGACTACGTTGACCACGGCAGGAACGATTGAAATTAACCCAATCGAAAACAACAAAGGATTTATTTTGTTCGAATCAGGAAGACGATCCAGATCCCCATAACATTTATTAATCATTGTCTCACAATTAATATTTCACGAATCGAGAAAACATTTAATAATCTGTTAAGAGAAAGTTCACAATTCAATAATGTCCCACAAATTAATTATTTAATTCAAAAACTAAACAGAGAAATGAACGGCAGTCGCTTGACAAAACGAAACAAAAGAGGACTATTAAATTTTGTAGGTTCAACACACAAATATCTTTTTGGCAGTTTAGACGAAGACGACAGACAACAAATTGAACAACAAATTAATACAATAGCGCAAAATACCATACAAGTCACTTATCTAAATCATATCATTGACAGTCTCAATGACGGCATAAAAATGATCAATAACCAAACTAACGCTATACGAACAGAGCAAAAAATTAACCTTTTAATATTTAACATTGAACATTTCACTGAATATATCGAAGACATCGAAATGGGTTCACAACTCACACGACTGGGAATTTTCATCCCTAAGTTACTTAAAGATGACCAACTTAACAACATTCATTATAAAAATCTCATGAACACAAAAACCTCTGCCTGGTATAACACAGCCACTAATGAGATATTCTTAATGTCTCATATTCCCACTAACACAATTAAAAAATCAACTTTCTTAATCACACCATACCCTGACAATAATGGACAAACTATCAGTGATAATACTGCAGGCAAATTTTATTTACACAATAATTGTGTTATAAACACTCTAACAAAAAATATTATTAAAGACCATTTAATTGTCAATATTATAAAACATGAGACACCAACTTGCACTTTCCAAAAATATCGTAAGGAACATTACATTCAATATATCAAACCAAACATACTAATTACATGGAATCCGACACGAGAAAAGCTTGATCAAAACTGTAATAGCCAAGAAATTGAAAATAATAAAATAATTAAAGTATTTAATTGTACTGCAGAACTTAAACAAGTTTCAATATTAAATAATATTCAACAATACATAAATCTAATATTCACTGAACACAATGTAACTAAAATTGAGCCAATGTCACACATAGAAATTAAGGAAATGATTTTGTTTAGTAATAAGAACAACACAATTTATAAAAATCTATTGATAATCATTTTATTCACATTAGCCATAATTTGCATATTTTATATCTACAAGAGATTCAAAACAACATCAAACAACATTATAATTAAATACTTAACACCAATGACAACCAAAATAAGCCAAACAAGTAACAAAGAAATAGAAAAAGAAACCAATTTAGAAACAGTTGCAGAAGTAATCACCATTGAAACCCCAACACCACAATTATATCCAAACATAAACGCTTGAGGACAAGCTTAAGTCTAAGAGCTGGGGGAGTGACATATCTGTCAAAAGAATATAACAAATCCGTCATAAACACAAAACGATCTGTTGCAAAGCTTCACTTTCCAAAAGCTTATCGAATACACATTACTTTTCAAAGCTTATCAAAGACACATGCAAAGTTATGTAGAACTCAAATGTAAACTTTTAAAACTCAAATGTAAACTAACAGAATCCAAATAAGTAAACAGACAGCCAGTAGAGCTTTGAAGGTTTGCTGTGCCCAGATCACAAATCTTGTAATTAGTTTTAAGTTGACTTTTAACAAATATAAAAAATATAATAAAAAAACGAATATAAAATATACAATTTTTTTTTTTTTTTATATGTAATTATAAGTATGTACTTTATGGGATCTGCCACGCCTCCTTCTGCCTGTTAAGCACATATTTTTTTGTGACAAAGCTTGTTCTAGAAACGTTTGTTGTACGACTTTTTCGAAAAATCGCTAGTTTAGCGGGAAATCGCTAAAAACCGCTAAAATTGAAACCCCCATAGCATCCAAACTATAGAAGCTACAGATGCGATCTATATATCGTTGCAAAGGTATTTCGAAGGGCTCTTAGGCATACCTTCAAAGTTTTTTTTTTAAGTAAAAAGGTAAACGGCTACAGGTGAAACAAGGTATTTTTTTAAACATTTTTGGGATTTAAGAAAAATCTACACATGAGATCACTTTAAAATATGTTATATGTTATAGGCAATTTGATTCCGCGTTTTTTGACATATAACACGTATCTGTCAAAATTCGTTTGGACAAGATATAACCTATTAACTGAATTTACCTTTTACCTTTACACTACTGCATGTACATATGCAGTATGTACACTGCTTGCAGCGTAATGCGGAAATAAACTGCTTGCAAGTGGTGAATTCCTTTTTGCGGCAGATAAATCATTTTATAATAAAAAATAGAGATTCGTTTGTTCTACGACTTTTTCGAAAAATCGCTAGTTTAGCGGGAAATCGCTAAAAACCGCTAAAATTGAAACCCTCATAGCGTCCAAACCATAGAAGCTACAGATATGATCTATATTTCGTTGAAAAGGTATTTCAAAGGGCTCTTAGGCATACCTTTAACGTTTATTTTTTATTTAAAAAGGTATAATGGGAATAGGACAGCAGCTGCAAAGTGTCATAGCAGCCAGAGTTGAAGAGTGCTGATAGCTTATGCGCTGGGCATGTGTGTTTGTAAAGGGGACCAGTGTTGCCAGACAGTTTGTTTTAGCTGTACAAACAAAAAACAAAATTGACAAAACTATACTGTCAAAAAATATTGCAATTTCAAAATTTCTGATGTCTTATTCAAAATTTTCTGATATCCCATAAAAAAAACCTCTTTACGAGGTAAAAGTCTAGTGACGAAAACATTTTCATGCCCCAAAATTTCTGATATCCAATTTTGTGACGAATAATATTAAGTTTTACACATAAATTATTTTAAACAAAATTTTTGCATTCGGCACTGCGCAAAACAGTGAGTTTTATTTGGTATTAGAATTGAGACATTTTAGCGCAATGTGCCGAGTGCCAAAATTTTGTTTAAAATAATTTATGTGTAAAACTTAATATTATTCGTCACAAAATTGGATATCAGAAATTTTGGGGCATGAAAATGTTTTCGTCAGTAGACTTTTACCTCGTAAAGAGGTTTTTTTTATGGTTATAAAGATATCTCAAACAACAAAAAGATGTTCATACTAAGACTTGATTTGGACTGATCGTTCCTATGGCAGCTATATGATATAGTAATCCGATTTCAATCAAATTTGGTCAGTATGTATGGGACCATCTTTTATACATATTCTGTCAGTGTGGTTGAAATATCTCAAACAGCAAAAAAGTTTTCCATACTAAGACTTGATTTTCAACTGACTGTTCCTATGGGAGCTATATGATATAGTAGTTCGATTCCAACCAAATTTGGTCAGTATGTACGGGACCATCCCATATGCATATTCTGTCAGTTTAATTTAGTTATCTCAAACAACAAAAAAGATTTTCATACTAAGACTTGATTTTCAACTGACTGTTCCTATGGGAGCTATATGATATAGTAGTTCGATTCCAACCAAATTTTATCAGTATGTACGGGACCATCCCATATGCATATTCTGTCAGTTTAATTTAGTTATCTCAAACAACAAAAAAAATTTTCATACTAAGACTTGATTTTCAACTAGTTGTTCCTATGGCAGCTATATGATATAGTAATCCGATTTCAATCAAATTTGGTCAGTATGTATGGGACCATCTTTTATGCATATTCTGCCAGTTTGGTTGAAATATCTCAAACATCAAAAAAGTTTTCCATACTAAGACTTGATTTTCAACTGATTGTTCCTATGGGAGCTATATGATATAGTGGTCCGATTCAAAATCTAAAACAAACTCGATCTGCTTGCAATATAGACGAACCTACATACCAAGTTTGGAGTCTCTAGCTCTTATAGTCTCTGAGATCTAGGCGCTCTTACAGACGGACAGACGGACAGACAGACAGACAGACGGACATGGCTATATCAACTCGGCTGTTGATGCTGATTAAGAATATATATACTTTATGGGGTCTGCCACGCCTCCTTCTGCCTGTTACGCACATATTTTTTTGTGACAAAGTTAATAGACCCCTTTCCTTTTTTTAAGTATGGGGTCTAAAAATTATTTGACCGAAATGAATTAAATTTCAATGCTGGATAAACAAGGAGCCCAGGCCATGATGAAAATGACATTTTCTTTACAAATCGTATTAATTTTTGGCAAAGTAATCAAATTGTGAAGTTTGTCTACATGTTAACCTAGTTCCGTTACAAGTCCAAACTGTTGTCCTTTTTGGCCAGGCAAAAAAAATAAAAACTTCATAAATAAATTTTTAATTGATTAAAAATGAAAAATCAAAATTTAAAATTATGAATTTTCCAAAATGCAAATGCTTAAAAATCGATATTTTTTTAAAACAAAAATATTTAAGCGAAATGAATTAAATTTCGATGCAGGATGAATTAAGAGCCCAGACCATGATAAAAATGGCATTTCCTTTGAAAATCTGATAATTTTTGCCAAAGCAATCAAGGCGTGAAGTTTATCTACATGTTGACCTAGTTCCTTTACAAGTCCAAACTGTTGTCCTTTTTGGCAATGCAAAAAAAATAAAAAACATCCTGAATACATTTTTAAGTGTTGTTTTATACTAATTTGGGCACCAGAATTAATTAAAAATTAAAAATCAAAATCTTAAATTTTGAATTTTCCAAAATACAAATGCTTAAATATCGATATTTGTTGAAAACAAAAATATTGGAGCGAAATGAATTTAATTTCAATGCTGGATAAACAAGGAGGCCAAGAAATGATAAAAATGATATTTGCTTTGAAAATCTGGTCATTTTTAGCAAAGTAATCAAAGCGTGTAGTTTGTCTACATGTTGGCCCAGTTCCTTTACAAGTCCAAAATGTTGTCCATTTTGGCATGATTTTTTACAAAATAAATAAAAACTTCCATAATTGATTTTAAAGTGTTGTTTTATACTAATTGGGGAACAAGGAGTTGATTAAAAATGAGAAATCGAAATTAAAAATTTTGAATTTTTCAAAATGCAAATGCTAAAAAATTTATATTCTTAGGAAAAAAAATTATTTGACCGAAATGAATTAAATTTCGATGCAGGATGAGGATCATGGCCAAGCCATGATAAAAAACCACATTTCCTTTGAAAATCTGATAATTTTTGCCAAAGCAATCAAGGCGTGAAGCTTATCTACATGTCGTCGCTTAAAAAATCGGCCGAAATGAATTAAATTTCGATGCAGGATGAATTTAGAGGCCAAGCCATGATAAAAATCACATTTCCTTAAAAAATCTGATCATTTTTGCCAAAGTTATCAAGGCGTGAAGCTTATCTACATGTTGTCGCTTGGAGCGTACTCATTCTCACTTTTTTTTAACAGCAACAATAACAAAGTTTATTTGACAAGTGTGGAATCCGTACATTCAAATTAGTAACACAACCAACACAATTAAAATATTAAAAGCAAGACCTAACCTGTTGCTGAACGCAAAGGATTTGCAATGAACTCAAATAGTTATGAGGGCGCCTGAGGGAGTTGGCCAATTGTTTTGGCGAAACCCAATCTTTTTAAACGCCTCAAAGGCCTGGCTGGGAGAAGTCGTCTGGCGAGTAAGCTTTGGTGTCTTGTCAGTCGATCACTGTATCTGCTGGTGTGTCTTCCTATATGCTCTTTCACTGTATGAAGCTTGAGGTCACGGTGAAGAGTGGAGCCACGTAAATACCAGGGTCAGTTTGTGATCTGTCGCATTGCACGGTTCTGCAAGGTCTGAATGCGCTGTAATTGGATTTGGCAGCTATTCCCCAAATCTGCACGCCATAGAGCCAGATCATGGCGACACAGTGTACGTAGACTGCTCTTTTGGCTCTCAGTGTCATGGTGCTTCGTCGATTGATGAGCCAACCCAATTGCTGCATCCTTTGGCCACATCTTCCAGCCGTATCTTTCAAGTGGGGGCCAAACGTAAGACGCTTGTCAAGGGTGATGCCGAAATATTTTGCCCCGTGGGTTGGTCAAGAGTTACGCCTTCTAGCTGTATTGGTGGAGTGTGGTAGATTTATGTTTTTAGAGTGAAGCAGGGGTTGGTGGTCTTCTGTGAATTAATCTTTAAATTTCATCTTTTGCACCAAGCTGCCAGTGAGTTAATGTATTCTTGTACTTGCTGCCTCCGCGCAGCATTTGGAGCTGTAGAGCAGAGCAATGTCGTCCGCATAAGTTGCAAGAAGCGCCTTTCTGTGATACTCCATATGTTGCTCACTTGGGCGGGGTAGATCTGCTGTATATATTAAGTAGAGCAGCGGCGCAAGGACGCTGCCCTGTGAAACTCCAGCTCTCATATAGCAGGGATTTGAAAACGTGTTCCTGACCCTAACCATAAGCTGTCGTTCTTCCAAGTAAGAGCTTAGGACTCCATAGTACGGTGCAGGGAACAGCTTTTTAATCTTGCTTAAAAGACCAGCATGCCAATGCAGTACTCGAGGTCATCAAAAGCCTGTAGAATGTGCTTTGCCAATCTGTGGACCTGCTCCACGGTGCCGTGTCCCTCCCGAAAGCCAAACTGATGATCCGGCAGAATGCGACATTTATTGATGATAGTATTTAGTCGGCTGGCAACAAGTCTCCCCCACATCTTAGATAAGGAAGACAGGCCGATAAATCTCTGGGTCATCTTCAGGTTTTCCAGGCTTATGAATCATAAGTATTCCTGCCATCTTCCACTGCTTCGAAAAGACCTCCACCCTTAATATTGCGTTAAAGATAAGCGCTATGAAGAGAAGCGCCCGAGTAGGCAGGGACTTCAATGTGGTGTTGCACACCCTGTCAATGCCAGGAGCCTTCTTCCTGGGTAGGGACTTTATGACTTCAGCAATCTCCTCGACTCTGGCTGGTTTGATAGGTAGGGACATCTGAAGTGGGGTCTGGAGGCTATCGTTGGTCTCTCTGCACTGTTCCACCGTGGCGAACTGGTATTGGGTGAACCTGGCCTCTAAGTGGTGAGCAAAAGAATAGGCCTGCTCTTCTTCGTTTTTGGCAAGTTTCCCGCTGGGACACCTGATAGGAACTTGTCTGACGGTTGCCTCATAAGGGACTTAGTGCATTTCCAAAGCGAATATCCAGCATCCACAGTGTAATTCATAGAAGCCAGCTTTGTCTCAAAGAAGTTGCTTCGCAGTTCTCTTACGATATTTCTTCAAAGCGTGAAGTTTATCTACATGTTGACCCAGTTCCTTTTCAAGTCCAAAATGTTGTCCATTTTGGCTTGATTTTTTACAAAATAAATAAAAACTTCCTGAATAGATTTTCCAGTGTTGTTTTGTACTAATTTGGGCACCAGGAGTTGATTAAAAATGAAAAATCTAAATTTTAAAATTTTGAATTTTCCAAAATGCAAAGGGGAACCCTTAGCTTAAAAATCGAAATTTTTAGGAAAACAAATATTTTAACTAATTGGATAAAATTTCAATGCAGGATGAATTAGGAGTTCAAATCATGATAAAAATTACATTTCCTTTGAAAATCTGTGCATTTTTTCCAAAGTATCAAAGCGGGAACTTTGGCATTTTGGCATGATTTTTTACAAAAAAATAAAAACTTCCAGAATAGATTTTAAAGTGTTGTTTTATACTAATTTGAGCACCAGGAGTTGATTAGAAATGAAAATCGAAATTTAAAATTTTGAATTTTTCAAATTTCAAATGCTAAAAAATTGATATTCTTATGAAAAATTTTAAGTTTATTTGGTTGCTTGAACATTTATTAACCGCTTCATGCGGCTATGTAGGCAGCCTCCTTAGCTGCTGTTGAAAGTGCCACATATTCAGCTTCAGTGCTGCTTAATGACACGACGCTCTGTTTCTTAGACTCCCAGGAGAAAGCATCGCTTGCTGCGAAGAACGCCCAGCCACTGAAGGATTTCCGATCTGTACTGTCTCCAGCCCAATCAGCATCGACAAAACAATGTATTGGTTGACCGGTCTTCTTGTAGTGCAAACTCAATTCTGTAGTGCCTCTTGGGTATCTTAATACCTGCTTAGCACCTGCGAAACCTGCTTCGTCACGGAGTACAATATATCCGGCCGTGTAGTAATGGCCAGATACATTAGTGAACCAATTAAAGACTGATATTGAACTTGGCTCGCTCGCTGGTATTCGTTGCTTGTGCACCTCATTTGGTATCCTGCCTCAAGAGGAATGGCGTTGGGCTTGCAATCTTGCATGCCATACTCACGCAGGAGACCCTCGATATACTGCTTATGACCCACAGTAACGCTGCCAGTTTCGCCTTCACGCTCTATTTCCATGCCTAGGAAATGTAGCTGTCCGCCATCTACCACCTCAAACTCCTGTGATATGCGTGCCTTCACGCTCATGACGTCTTCTTTGCTCGTACTGGCCACAATAAGGTCATCAACATAGACGATCACGATGTCGAGATTACTGTGGCCCTGACGTGTGTATAGACATGGCTCACTGGGCAGGGAACGAAGCCAATCTTCATCAGTACCATGTTCAGCTTCTCGTTCCATTCTCGACCGCTTTGTTTCAAGCCGTACAGCGACTTTTTGAGTTTGAGTACTTGTCCAGGAGATTCTTCATTGACAAATCCCTCTGGCTGTCGCATGTACACTTCGTCTTGCATCTCACTGTTGAGATAAGCAGACGAAACATCAATTTGGTGCATATACATACCATTCTCCACCGCTAGAGCAATCACCAGTCTGATTGTCGAGTATCTGGCCACAGGTGAGAACGTATCTGTGTAGTTTACGCCATATTGTTGAGCGCAGCCTTTAACCACCAAACGAGACTTGAACCGTTGCCTTCTTTCCTTTGGGAAGATCCACCAACGTCCAAGTTTTGTTGGCTTGAAGCTGCTCATCTCCTTCTGCATCGATGCTCTCCATTCATTCGCATAAAGCGAACTCAAAGCATCTTTGACATTCAATGGTACAGCTATATCATCTGCTGACATGACATTCAGCAGGTTGTATTGTTTGCGTGGGCGCTCTTGCTGACCAGTGCGTACTATTCTTGGCCGTCCAGGTCTCCTTTGGTTTCTCGCATCATCTGGCTCGACTTCGCCCTGTTCCTCATTATCTCCTTCTGCAGATTCATAGGATTCAGTTTCGTCTTCCTCGGCTTCATCTGCATCGTCTTCGTCGTTTTCTTTATGCAGACTTTCTGCATCAGGCTCCGTCATCAATCAAATCCCCTTCGAGAAATACAACGTCACGTGCTTCAATACTCTTCGTGTGCTTGGATTATACAGACGGTAAGCCTTTGTGGTTTCGGAATAACCAACTCGCTCCTCGCCCTTTGGTAGAAACTTCTAGCTGTGCGTCTTGTTTAGTACGATGGCCTTCATATGGCCTACATATGCTTGCCAGACCATGACTCCAACGGTGTCATGTCATCCAATGTAGACGTCCCAGAGCGATTTCGCAGATATGCTGCCGTCTTCACAGCTTCTGCCCAGAAAGGCTCCTTTAGACCAGCATGTAGAAACATGCTTCGTGCCATCTCGACTAGCGTTCGGTTCGCACGCTCTGCAACGCCGTTCTGCTGGGGAGTATGCGGCACAGTCAACTGTCTCTTTATGCCGTTGCTCACTAAATATTGATCGAAGATGCCACTCAAATATTCACGCCCATTTTCGCTTCGGAGACACTTTATCTTTCGCCCAGTCTGTTTTTCTGCAAGAGCTTTATATTTTTTTGAATATCTCATCACGTGTTTTCAAAAAACAGACATACACATATCGTGATTTGTCGTCAATGAAAGTGGCAAAGTAGCGCGAGTCACCAACTGAGCTTGCACTCATTGGGCCGCATATGTCAGTATGTATTAATTCCAATACATCTTTGGCGCGATTCTCGATTTCTTTGGAAAGCTCTTCACTTTGATTTTACACTTTGCGCATATTTCACATACATGATCTTTCATATCAAAACACTGTGCTTTTAATCCATGCACCAGCTGATTTTTATCATTTTTTTTAGGCTGGCAAAATTCAAATGACCAAGCCGATTATGCCACTTTATAATTTCCGAAACATTAGCATGTGCGACAAAACACTGTTTTCAGTCCTATACAAATTTTGTCTCCCAGTGGCCGTCAAAATTACATCGCCTTTGCGATTCTGAATGTAAGCATTCTTTTGCTCGAATTTAACATTAAATTCGTTTTGCACAACTTTTGACACCGATATGAAGTTACACTGGAGATCTTTCACGTATAATGCATCAGTCAAATCAATTGTTATATTTTCCAATCTTAATCGCACTGTGCCATGACCATAAGCATCTATGTAATTATTTCCAGCTAACAGAATTTTTTCTTTGTGTTCTCTCAAATTAATGGAGCTTGATCGGTCGCTACATAAATGTGTTGTGGCGCCGCTGATCCGAGAGCACCGTACGTCTTCTCTCCCGTTACGCGCCACTTGTGCAGCTTTAGGACCAGCGAGCAAGTGGCATGCTGACTTTTTCTTTTGCGCTCTGCCTTTTTCGTGTTTACCGTTGTATCCCTGCTGCGTTTGATTTTTAGCAACTGACGAAAACATTTTCTGCTCTCCCTTTTGATCTACGTCTGTAATGCGCCGTTAACTCTCTTCGAGCAATTTGATTTTCAGCGCGAGTTATACATTTGTCCTCACTTACCTCTTCCCCACTTCTTAATCGTAAGCTGTCAACGCCCTCACCATTATCGCTAATGCACCATGGCCTTCAATTCACTCTAATGTAATCAAAGCCGGAGCACTCTAATATAAATATTCCATGCCAGTATAATAACGTAAACGCTACTACACCTGTAAACATAAAAGCATCTTATAGAATTATGTTTTAAGTCAATGATTGTATCGCAAGAGCTTCAGTTTATACTCAACCCCGAATCAAACCACTTCAAAATAAATATATTAATTATTACGAGTGCTGTATTTGTTTCATTTATGTATGTTTCATTTATTGTGAACTTAAAACATATAAGTGGCACAGCCGGTGATTTCTTGCAAACAGCCAAAGGCATAAGCAGAATAGTTCGTCAAAAGTGCATAAAAACGTAAAAAGTGACATAAAAACAGACAAAGTCATAATTGTGTCATCAAAGAACCCAAATAAAAAAAATTAATTAACAAGTGAGCCGTATAAAAAAAAATTGAAAAATATGGCAAACGAAAATAATGAAATGCAAAGGTGCATTCAGGCACTTACGAAAATCATTGCTCATCAACAACATGAGCATGCCGTTGTAAATCCAGTTACAAGGCAAAGAAATAACATTGAAAAAGAAACCCGATATCTACCCACATTTACGGGAGAAGAAGGTACTCTGCATGGATTCATCGCGTCGGTGGATCAAGTGATGCAGGAGTATGGAGACGACGCAGATCAAGTATTCAGTGTGATTTTTAACACGAAAATTCAAGGACAAGCCCGAACTGTATTAAACATTAATACACCAACAACATGGCAACAATGCAAGGAGAAACCACGTCACTATTATCGACCAAATGAGACTGGAACAACTGAACAACCTCGATACCTGATTTCGCGGTATTTGAAAACAATGAAAATCTTGTTAATATATTAAGTGCTTTATTAATACAAAGAATAAAAGAGTTAGCCTCAGGCTCCATGGCAGTTTCATTAATGCCCTTTACCACAGTACCAGCAGTTAGAGATGAGATAGCAAAGTATATTGGTCTAAATATCGGAAATTTAAATCAGAAATTGCTAACTCGAAAAAATTTTGATAACAATGGATCAGGTTATAATAATGACCAAAAGGTTGGAAATAATCAACAAGTAACTACAGGCATTAATTACAGAAACAACAATTTACAAAAAAGTCAAAACACAAGACGTCATTATAATAACAATCAACAACAAAATCAAAACTATACTAACAACCATCAACAAAATCATGATACACAGGAGAGAGACGAGGCGAGTGGACGTGCTTTCTAGACGCTCTGCAAATAATACAAAAATATAGTGAAGTTGGCGAAGGGCACCAACAGGAGGTGGTGCATGAAGAACTCGAAGTGCTTACCTAGCCGCAAAACTCAGGAGCAGGTCAGGAACACGCAAGTAAGGGAGAAATTTTGATCCAAATTTGTTGGTTGCCGAATTTGCCAGCATTTTTGCATTTGTTGTTGCAAATAAAACCACTCAAAGCTTTAAAAAGGAGGAATATTGTGCCGAAACAGATACAGACAGCTGATCTTGTCGCACATCAGCAGCTGGTAGTGCAGGAAAACGCTCGCAGCACAGCATCTTTCGGAGTAATTGAGAGAAGAACACTGCCAGACCGTCTGGATACGAGGTTGCCACCTTATTTTATGCAAGCAGTGCAAGCAGTGCAAACTAGGCGGGAATTTAAGTTTTGATATTGATCAACAGTCTTTTCAATTGGAAATAACAAATCGGCGAGCAGCTGGACGCGAATTTTTGGAAATGAATGGAAGAGGAGGAATTATGCGTACACCCACTAGAGGCAAGCCTGAAAATTCGACGACGCCGCAATACTCAAAGAGAGTTAGATCGGAATGTTCTCCTGAGCCTACAATGAGCGATTTTATGGCAGTTTTACAAAACGTGGCTACGAAAACTGATATTGAAGAGCTCAAGGAACAGTTGGGAGGTGCGTCGGAGAAAACTGTAGCACTACAGGCAGAAAATCAGGAGCTGAAAGCCGAGATCGAAAAGCTCAAAAGCGACAGAAACACGGATAGGAAGGAGCTCAACAGACTAATCGAGCTAAGCCGAAGCTAAAATATAATTGTAAAGGGCCTGAGGAAGAATGAAGCCATAAAGGAGGGAGTCAAGCAGCTTCTACGAGACAAGCTTGAAATCGCAAAAGTCGAAGTATGTAGCACCCGAATACTCTACGAAAGGCAAAACAATGTCGGCGTGATTGCGGAGCTGGATTCAGCGACAATGGTCAGCGAATGCCTGAGGAACGGGAGAAAACTAGCTGGCTCCAAGATTTTCGTAGAAAAAGATTTAAGCATCGAAAAGCACGAACATAAAATAGTGCTCTTACAGCTAAAACGACATCTGGCAACCATAGATACCAGCCTTAGAGTCCTGGTAAAAGGAGATGAAATTAACATTCAAGGGAAGTGGATGCATTTTAACGCCGATAAAATCCTCGTACATAAAGGCCAGCCTGCCGATCTAATTTCGCTTAATGGAAATAAACTGAATGCAAATGACATTGTATATGCAGTGCTTCTCTCCAAAACCAAACAGCCAAAAAACTAGTTACAAACAAAAAAAATAAAGTAGAAAAAGTCTTAAGTCTTAAGATAGTAAGCGGAGGTCCGCTTCTCGGAATATGCAAAACGATGAACGCAGGAGTAAACTGCAAATTTCTTGTACAACAAAGCGCAATTACAATCTCCATGACCTGTGCCCAAAACAAGCTCACCATATTGCCCGTGTACCTAAATTGCAACAACTGGAAACAGGATTTCGAGGACCTATACAATTGGCTACTAGAGTTTGAAGACGACAACATTAAGATAGTCGGAGATTTGAATGCAAGGATTGGCGAGCACCAGATACAAATGGAAGGTACTTTTTCAACTGCAGCCCTCATCAGCGATATACGAAGAGCCTGCGATAAAACAATTGATGCAAATGGTCTTAAGCTCATCGACTTATGCGAATCAACAAACTTGTCAATACTCAATGGCAGAATGAATGGAGATCGAGAAGGCAAATTCACTTTCGTGCGGGACCTATCGTGCACCACTATAAATTATTGCGCAATTCGAGGAGTCTGGCACAAGCTTATTCAAGATTTTGATGTCTTAGAGGAAACATACTCTGACCATATGCCGCTGTGTGCAAAAATCATTACAATCTCAGAACATCTGTCACCATCAAACGACAAACAATTGCTCCCGAATCTAAAATGGAACGAATCAAAGGCAGAGATATATAGAAACACACTAGATAACTGCTTGCGACGCCGAGGCAGAAGTATGGATCTAACCATTGAAGATATTACGCAGGACATACAAGAAGCAGCACAAGCCATTCAAAGTCAGCGACGTGGAAGTTTCAAGCAGCCATGGTTTGATAACCAATGTGAGAACGTAAGAAAGCGAGTTTTCAACCAACTCCAAAAAATCAGAAGACAAGTAAACGATGAGTCAAAACTTGCTTACCAACTAGCAAATTCCGCGTACAAAACACTATGCCGATACAAGCGAGCGGAGTACTACAAGCGCATAGAGATGGAAATTGGCACAATACGAGACAGCAACGATTTTTGGTCAATGGCAAAAAAATTAAACGGTCCAAATGCTAGAAGTGGAGGCATTAAGGTATCCGCTGCAGCGTTGTGTGAACACTTTAAAGGTTTACATCAACTGACGAGCAATATTCACATCAGCTTCGCTTTACCTCATTTAGAAATAAATAAGCTGGATGAAACGATACGGCTTAGCGAAGTACAAGATGCTGTTCGGAGGAGTAAAGTCAATAAAGCACCTGGTGTCGACCGAATCCCTGCAGAATTTTTTAAAAACGCTCCAAATGAACTGCTCTCTCACTTAACGCGAGTGTACAATCGCATTTTTGAAGATAGCGTGGCTCCAGCAAGCTTCAAAAGGAACATTATATATCCGATTTTCAAGAAAGGAGATCCAAATGTTGCGTCCAACTACAGAGGTATATCTTTTCTTGACAGCATACAGAAAATTTTTACTTCAATTCTTTTAGAGCGAATCTCAAGCTTCGTGAATCGAAACCATATTCTCAGCGAATATCAAGCGGGTTTCAGAAAAGAGTACTCTACAGTAGACAGCATTTTCGTCTTGACGTCAATAGCAGCGGAGCATTATGAAAGAAGTAAGAAAATGTATTTATTCTTTATTGATTTTAAGGCAGCTTTCGACACGATAGATAGAAGAGCACTACTACTAAAGCTGAGCAACCGAGGAATTTCATCAAAAATGCTTGCAATCTTACAAAATCTATACTGTGAAAACCGTACAGCCGTATGGGATGGAAAAACACTTTCTGATTGGTTCGAAACAAATATGGGAGTGAAACAAGGATGTCTACTCAGCCCGCTACTATTTTCGCTATTTGTGGATGATATCACAGAGGGTTTGCCGGGAGGCGTCAAGTTAGGAGCCCATACCATTAAAGTACTTATGTACGCAGACGACATGGTAATGCTGGCAGATAGTCCGGAATCTCTACAAAAGATGATCAACTTTACTTACAACTACTGCATTATCTGGAATCTGCAAATTAACCTTGAGAAGTCTAAAATAATGTGCATCAAGGATACAAGAGGACGTCTAGCCGGAAATGGATCCGAAATCGAAGTAGTAAAGGAGTACAAATACCTTGGAGCCATCTTAACACCAACAATGAGCTTCAAAAAACATCTGCAACAAAAGCTTATGGAGGCAAAAGCTGCCCTAAACAGCACCTGGAGCTCCTTCTTAGCAAAGAAAGAAGTAAAAAGCAGCATTAAGTACAAACTCTTCGAGGCGACATCAAAAGCAATAATGTGCAATTCCGCCCAAGTGTGGGGCACACAAAATACGATGAAGTCGAGAAACTTCTTCTCTTCTTTATAAAAAGACTCTTTAGGCTCTCGACGAATACGCCAAACTATGTAATCATGCTTGAAACAGGACTAGCCCCACTTTTCACCAATACCCTGAATCAACATTTTAGCTACCTTAGGAAAGTAATGGCTCTGGAGGATAGGAGGCTACCAAATATAGTCGCCACACACATGCTGCAAAGCAAATCGCAGTGCTTCAAAGTTTGGTGCAGCCTTGCAAGAAGCCTTGACGTGCGACTCTCATTGGAGGATCAGACCACTTGGAAAGTCAGCCATCAGAATATACTGGAGGCACTTAAAATATCATCGCGACAACGAGCAGAAGAACAGGCCAGGCAAAGCGAGACTCGTGTATTCTACAGATCGCTGGAATATAATTTAGGGCCGAGAAACTACTTCAGCAACGATTTTAAAACTTATGCCATCTCGACTATTTTTAGAGCAAGAGTGGAACTGCTAAGATTAAATTACTCGTCATATAGACGCGAACAAATAGAGGAGTGCTGGCTCTGTAATCGAAGTGAACGTGAAGACTCCTTTCATTTTATTGCAACATGTCCTATACTGCAGGAGATTCGTCGTATATATTGGAACAAGGACCAGCTAGACTTCGAAAAATTCCAACGAGTGCTGAATGGCGAAAGTTGGCCTAGTCTCATTGGCTACCTAAATGATGCTAAAAAATATAGGCTACAAATAATAGAGGAATTTGGATAAGAGACACTATTGCGCGTATCGGAGCTACACAAAAATGAGGATGTGTGGCACTGGTGTGCGTAGGGTGATCAGCTGACGGTTGTAAACCATGATTTAAACATTATCATTATTTAATAATTGTTAACGATATTTAAAAATTAACTGTTATACTTATGCCAAGAAAAAAAAAAACAAATATCTATTAAATAAAGATACTACTACTACTACTACTACTAACAACCAGCAACAAAATCCAAATTATACTAATAACCAGCAACAAAACTTTAATAATCAGCAACAAAATCAGAATTATAATAACAACAATCAGCAATATAGAAACCAAAGCCATAATATACGACAAAATAATAATGTTCAAAGACAGGATGCAATGAGTGTAGACAATTTAGCAGATGAAGACAATAAAAGCACAACAAGTAAGAATCCCGAAGCATTTTTTACCCAGCAGCCTCGGATGAACTAAAAATTTTGATAGAAGGAACAATTCAAGGATGCAGATTTCATTCAAAGAAACGTCAAGCATATAAATTTTACTAAGAAAACAATACAATTGATAAATAATGTCGAAATTCCTTTCTTGTCCAAGATTCCTGAAGTGACTTGTGTACTAGAAGTATGTGAAATTGAAGACATCAAAATGACAGATTTAAATACTGAAGAAAGTAAAATTATAAGAATACTAAACCAAAAATTTAAAGGGTTATATTATAAAGAAGGTGACCAATTGACAAACACAAATACAGTAGTGCACAATATAAAAACTAGATACACAGAGTTTACCTTCAAAGTGCGCGGTCGTGTTTTTTGAGTGGCTCCTGATTTACTGCCTAAAAGTTGCTAACGATCTGCAAAAACCGGAGAAAGTTACTGCAAGGCTTCGTCTAGTGCTGACACATACCCGGCGACATCGAGTGGGGAGCAAGCATATCTTCTGTGCGGTGGCACTAGCTGTGCTGATCCTCAGTCCGGGCCCAAGGCGAGGGGAGGGTGAGAGGCTTTTTAGCCGCCTCCAGGCTTCCAGTCCTGTTTTTTGTGTTTGTATTTGCATCAAAGCAAATCACTCCCACCGATATTATTGCTACCTTCCACTGCAAGCTAATACAAACAGCTGTGCACAGAGTTGCAAAGCGCTGCAAGTTAACAGCACGTTAACAGCACACTTTGAGTATCTGAGCTAAAAAAGCATTGCATACTTTCAGGTGAAACACTATTGGCAAACGACCAGTAAATTCAAATTTTTGAATTTTTACAATTGGTCATTTTGAAGTTCAACACCAGCCTTCTTAGTGCAGACAGGGACAGAAGGTCACTGATTTGACTATCGCCAACCCCTCCGCTTCGGCGTTGCACAGTGGTTGGCCTTGTATGGAGCCGCGGCCATAAATATTTCCCGTTGAGATATCGTTATGAAATTTTCCCCAAAAATCTAAAAAAATATTTTGAATTTATAGTAAAAAAAATTGGCTACATCGGAAGACTGTATCCTATAGCTCACATAACACCTTAGTATGGCTTATTTTTTTTAAAAAAATTTTTTGATGCAGAAAGTTTTTTTAAACAATTTAAATAGTAACTGCAAATTTTTTTTTTCAAATATCTCTTAGCTAGTATTTTTTATAATTTTTTAAAAAGGGCGAAAAAGGCACTTTTTCCTCATTTTCTTGCAAAAAGTGCCTTTTTCGGATCAAAATATATTGACGCTAGGCAGCTCCCGGCAGCTGATTCCTTTTGGACATTAATCTATTATTATTTAGCTATTAATAATAAAAGATTTGATCATCGGCTGCGATCGGCGTAACAACTAAAAGCTTAAGGGAAAGTACAAACACGAAAACGAAACACACTCACAAAAGATTAATTGGGATTATTTTTGTATTAGACGATATACCACGATAAACAAAGTGTTATGAAGTAAAAATCATAGTTAATACCTGATACAATAATATCCATATTTTGAAAATGTTGTTACAACTTGAATTTGTTAACTTGTTTACTCTTAATACTGGTGTCACTTTCATAGAATACACAACGCACAGAATTGCGTAGCGCGTTGTCTAACTTTATGGTATTTTTTCACAACGTGCGAATGGTCACACTCTAAAAATACGTTAGATTCAAAAAGATAATTTATTTATGAGATGATCGACATACTACGAATTGTGAAATTTTGACTTCGGTTTTTTTATTTTTGTCATATGGGAGCGACCACTGTG
>JBAMBL010000688.1:0-12175 GCA_037043405.1 Drosophila subquinaria
ATCACAATAATAACTTTACATATATGAAAAAATTTGAATTAGGTCCTTTTGGTAGAAAATATTTTTCAACGATACTATCGATAATATCGATGCTGCCCTCTCAAAATATTGAAAATATCGAATGGCTCCAATATCGATAGTTTGCCAACTCTAGGCCTCAGGCCAATGCGACTGTTGAAATCGTCTCTCTTCCTTGCGTAGGTACTCCCGAATTGTGTGCCTTCCAATTCCACAAAATGGTTCGGGACCCATTCTGGCTAGTTTGTCAGCTGTTTCATTCCCTGCAATATCCATGTGACCTGGGATCCATCGTAGGGTTAAACCAGTTGGTTTAGCTTCTTCCGCACCTCGTGCACTACTTAAGATGCATTTCGGTGTAGCATTTTATGGGGTGCTGTCCCATTGGATGGACTTCATCGTGTGTTGTCCATTCTCTCTAACTACTCAGGATCACTTCGATATTCTGCTCGTCCATATGCTCGGCTGTCATCGCGTCCCTTGGTTGCACCAGCAACGGTAGATCATCTGATAGCAATTTGCGTCTCTTAAGCTAAGGATGTGACTACTTCCAACTCCATCCCGTGCTCTCCTTAGAAGAGTCGCTCTTTGGTGTAGTCTGATGACCACATGGAGTGGCGTGAGCTCGGACAGGTGCTCATAGCCCCTGTCATACATACGCAGGCGACATGCGTAAAGGGCTCTATCGCATTCAGCACATGGGAGCCAAAGTTTAACCTGCTGTCGAAAGTGACTCCTAGGTATTTCACCTCCTTGCTTGTTTCTATTATGTTATTTTCTAACCTTATTTGCCTCATTCTCTGTAGCAAGCTACCTTTTGGTAAAAGGAACGGTGATCGGTTTGGCTGGGTTGAGGTTCAGGCCCACCTCTCCACACCAATCACTCGTTGTCCGTAAATCTGATGGCGTTAAAGCAACAATTAGGTGGCATTTGTAAATATCTGACCAAGTCAAAGTAAAAAGCAAACAAATAATTCTTTCATATCATAATTGTTATTAAAATTTGATTTGCTTTCATATCTCATAAGTGTACTCATTTCAATAAGACAGGTACAATTTGATATAATTATAGCCGATACTTTAAAAATAAGTAAAAGGGTATATTCTATTCGTTGCAATGTATGTAACAGGGAGAAGGAAGCATCTCCGACCCTATAAAGTATATAAATTTTTGATCAGCATCAACTGCCGAGTCGATTGAGCCATGTCTGTCCGTCCGTCTGTGGAAGTGCCTAGATCTTAGAGACTATAAGAGCTAGACAAACCGAATTTGGCACACAGACTTTTATTAGTCCCACGCAGGTCGAGTTTGTTTCAAATTTTTGTCACGCCTCTTCCCGTCTCCTCAAATATATAGAATATTACTTTTCTTTAGTAACTACCGTAATCTATTATTTAAATCATCGAAGATATAGAAAGGTGGTAATGGCTTTTTTTTTTAGCAATAACAACAAAATTTCCATTTATTTGGCAAGTGTGGAATCCGTACATTCAAAAATTGTAACATAACCAACACACTCTTAGTATTCTAAAGTGAGAACATACCTCTGCTTAACGCAAAGGACTTTCAAAGATGGTAATGGCTTTTTTTTAAACAATAACGAAATTTCTTTTATTTGGTAAGTGTGGAATCCGTGCATACAAATTAGCAACATAACCAACACAGATTTAGTATAAATAAAATAAGGACCAAACCTCTTGCGTAACGCAAAGGACTTGCAAAGAATGTCAGATATTATGAGGGCGCCTGAGGGATTTGGCCAATTGTTTTGGCGAAGCCCAATCTTTTTAAACGCCTTAAAGGCCTGGCTGGGAGAAGTCGTCTGGCGAGTACACTTTGGTGTCTTATCAGTCGATCACTATATCTGCTGGTGTGCCTTCCGATCTGCTCCTCCACTGTGTGAAGTTTGAGGTCACGGTGAAGAGTGGAGCCACGTACATACCAGGGGCAGTTTGTTATTTGTCGCATTGCACGGTTCTGCAAGGTCTGAATGCGCCTGTAGTTGGATTTGGCAGCAATTCCCCAAATCTGCACACCATAGAGCCAGATCGGGGCGACACAGTGAACGTAGACTGCTCTCTTGGCCCTGAGTGTCATGGTGCTTCTTCGATTGATGAGCCACCGCAATTGCTGCATCCTTTGGCCACATCTTCCAGCCGTAGCTTTCAGGTGGGGACCAAAAGTAAGGCGCTTGTCAAGAACGATGCCGAGATATTTTGCCTCCGTTGGTTGATCAATAGTTACGCCTTCTAACTGTATAGGTGGAGTGTGATCGATGAGTGTCTTCAAAGTAAAGCAGGGATTGGTGGTCTTCTGTGGATTGATCTTTAAGTTCCACCTTCTGCACCAAGCTGCCAGTGCGATGGTGTACTCTTGGATTCCACTTGCTGCCTCCGTGCGGCATTTGGAGCTGTAGAGCAAGGCAATGTCGTCCGCGTAAGTAGCAAGAAGCGCCTTCCTGGGATCCTCCATATGTTGCTCACTGGGGCGGGGTAGATCTGCAGTATATATTGAGTAGAGCAGCGGGGCAAGGACGCTGCCCTGTGGAACTCCAGCTCTCATAAAGCAGGGATTCGAAAAGGTGTTCCTGACCCTAACCATAAACTGTCGTTCTTCCAAGTAAGAGCGTAGGACTCCATAGTACGGTGCAGGGAACAGATTTTTAATTTTGCTTAAAAGACCAACATGCCAGACTCTATCAAATGCTTGCTGCATATCAAAGAAAGCAGCATTGCAGTACTCAAGGTCATCAAAAGCCTGTAGGATGTGCTTTGCCAGTCTGTGGACCTGCTCCACTGTGCCGTGTCCCTCCCGAAATCCAAACTGATGGTCCGGCAGAATGCGACACTCCTTGATAATAGCATTGAGCCGGTTTGCAACGAGTCTCTCCCATAGTTTAGATAAGGAAGACAGGAGACTTATTGGCCGATACGACTCAGGGTCATCTTCAGGTTTTCCAGGCTTATGGATCATTAAAATTCCTGCCATCTTCCACTGCTTCGGAAAGACCTGTACCCTAAATATTGCGTTAAAGATAAGCGCTATGAAGAGAAGCGCCCGAGTAGGCAGGGCCTTCAATGTGGTGTTGCACATCCTGTCAATGCCAGGAGCCTTCTTCCTCGGTAGGGACTTTATGACATCAGCAATCTCCTCGACTCTGGCTGGTTTGATAGGAAGGGACATCTGAAGTGGGGTCTGAAGACTGTCGTTGGTCTCTCTGCGCTGTTCCTCCGTGGCGAATTGGAAATGGGTGAACCTGGCCTCTAAGTGGTGAGCAAAAGAATTGACCTGCTCTTCTTCATTTCTGGGAAGTTCGCCGCTTGGACACCTGACAGGAACTTGTCTAAACGGCTGCCTCATAAGGGACTTAGTGCACCTCCAAAGCGAATATCCAGCATCTATAGTGTAATCCATGGAAGCCAGCCTTTCCTCAAAGAAGTTGCTTCGCAGTTCTCTCACGTCATTCCGTAATTGTTTAGCAGCTCGGTTCCAAAGAATGCGGTCCCAGGGGTCTTGAGTGCGGATTGCGCGTCTTCGGAGTCTCCGTTTTTGTGCCAAGAGCTCTCTGGCCTCTCTTGTCAGCACTATCCCATAGTTGGTGCCTGCCGGAGGATCAGGAGGCGTTGAGGCAGCCGCAGCCCTGTAAACAGTTTCTGTGAAGTAATCGACAGCCATCTCAATATATTCACCAGAATTTAACTGAGTGTTCAGCTGAATCGAGCTCTCCAAATGTTGCCTAAAGGCTAGTAAGTCGGTGTGCTTGGTGACTAGGCGAGGGCTTGGATTGGCGTTAACACCATCTGTCGCAATGCTGATGACTAGGGGCAGATGATCGGAGTCCAAATCCCAGCTCTGAGTTATTGTAGCTCGATGGTCAGGTATTCCATGATGTAATGCAAAGTCCAAGCAGGAGGGCCTGTGATTGCGCACGTAAGGGTATCTGGTGGGTGATCCAGTTGCAAGGATCTTAGCGCCAGTGGCAGAGATGGCATCTGCTAGCTCTCGCCCCCTTGGTGAGTTGTGAGTGTCTCCCCACAGCCAGTGTCGCGCATTCCAGTCACCGCCAACCAGATATCTTTGACCGCAAGCACGAAGTGTATCGACAAAATGTCTTTCTTCAATCCTTGTTCTTGGAGGACAGTAAATAGCGCTGAACTCCACGTCACCCAGGCCTGTGGCTACTTTTACTGAAGACATTTGCATGCTGCGTGTCTGAATGACCCTTTGCGGAAAGTGACGAAGAGAGGTCCTCACCAAAACCGCTGCCCCGCCAACGCTGTTATTATTTTGGGATGGCTTGAAAGCTGGATAAAAGGTATATCCATATATTTTTACAGCTTCCCTTCGGTTAACCCTGAGCTCAGTGAGAAGAAGAATGTCAATGTTATTGTTGTGCGCGAAGAGCTCGACTTCTTGCGCTTTTCCTGAAATGCCGTTAGCATTCCAGATAAGAACTTTTATTGAGTTCATTTTGAAATTGAAACGTTGCTTTGAGACTGAGGATTTAGTTCAGTCCCAGACAGTTTCTTAAGTATATTGGCCATTCCAAAAACAATTTTTTCAAGCTCTTCAAAGCGTTGGTTGATTTGACTGTTGTGCTGTTTCTGTTCTCGCTGCTGTTGTTGTAGCCACATAAGAAACTGCTGTTGCTGCTGTTGTTGTAGCTGCTGTTGCCATTCCTGAAACTGTTTCTGTTGCTGTTGCAGCAGTGTCTGAACATCGCATGAGTTCTGTTGCTGCAATAACTGTTGTTGCATATTATGTAGACGACGCTGAGCAGGCCCATCTTTGCTCGATATTGCATTTGAATTGCCTCCAGCTACTGCAGCATAGGAGATTCCTGTGATTCTTCCAGTACCAACAGATGGATGATGCTGAACTCGCTGTTGTTGAGTCAAATGCTGCTGATGCTGCATGGCTGCGTTATTTGTCCTGTTGCCGCGACCAGACTACAGGGTAGGAAAGTGTTGCTGGTCTCTAGGAAGCGAATGAGGCACTTGGGTATTTGAGGGACGCATCATGTTTGAATTATTATCCTTCTTTGTAGGCCCCATTGATCGGCGAAGAAAATCCTGGTACCATTGACAACCTTTGTAACGGGCCGTATGGTTTCCAGAACAGTGGACACAGGTAGGCTCTGCGTCTTTGGGGCGTGAGCATTGGGAAGTTTGGTGACTTTCACCACATCTGGCACAATTGGGATGGCGGCGGCAGTATTTAGCTGTGTGTCCATAATCCTGGCATCGACGACATTGTGCAATTTCTGTTGATTTTCGCATCCTTTCAATCCTTATTTTTTGAAGGCAAAGAGTGCTAACTTGGTAGATATCATTAATTTTTGCACATGGTTTAATATTAATGAAGAAAATATTAAGTTTTTCATCTCTATTGATTCTTGAGCTCGGATTATGGATGTGAAGAACCTCAAAGCCCAATTTTTTAAATTCGGTGCAAATGTCATGATTTAGGGTGCTATGATGTAGGTCCCTAACTACGATTCGGTGTGGCTTTTCCGTCTGCATTTGGTATGTGTGGAATTCTAATCCGATGGCATCCATTTGGTTTACAATGGCTCTATATGTGTCACTGTCTTTGGGGAAGATTCTAACTGTTTCTCCTTGGTTAGCTTTGACGACGACGTTATTCAAACTTGCAACTTCTCCTATAAGCTCAAATAGGTCATTTAAGTTGCTAACATTGACAACTATTTGCGGTGGTTTTGGGGCACCCTTAAACGGATTTCCGGTGTTAGTTGTTCCTCCTTGCGAGTTTTGGACTGTGTTGGCAGCTTCATGTTGATCATTCATAACGTCGGTGTCATCTGCATCTTCATTCATTGGGACTTCAACCTCCTCTCTATCACTTGGAAGGTCTGGGATGTCCGAATCAAGAATGGCAAATCTATTGCTAGAGTTTGATTGTTGGCTTGTAGTGGATGTGGGCGAGCGCAGAATCTGGCCGCCGCTTGCTCGCTTCGAGTTAGAAGTGGGTGACATGGGCATATTATTTTTCCTCTTACCCGATCGCTGTTTTTGAGCACCCAACAATTTTGCGGCAGCAGTGCTTCGATTTTCTGTTGCAGTTAATATGCCATCTTCTTGGCTATCAATACCTGTACCAGAGCAGATGCTGCTTATTGTAGCAGTTGCCATGGAAGAATTTTGGGACTCGGTGCGTGTAGAGCGTTGAATTTCAGATCGGCATTCAGCCCGAATCTCAGACGGTGTTTTACCAGCTACCAATAACATTTGCTCACGTGAGATCCTGTTTGAGTTATTGCTGTGTTGGTCCTTGGCTAAGCTGGTGCGCAGATCTGCAGCAGTACCAGCTATTTGTCTCATATTTTCATCACTTATATGGGGGTGATCGGGTGAGTCTCCATCCATTTTTGGGCAACTCGCAAAATGTGTATGTCACAAACTTGCGATTGCCCAGCGTCACGAGGCGTCGTTAGATAATTTATATTTTTATAAATTGGGGTTTTTTTTTTAAAATTTTTCTTTTTGATATATTGACAAAATTTCCGAAACTTTGAGAAAAATTTGGGGAAAAAAACAGGTCCGATCTCTACGAGAGCTAGAATCGAACTCGATGGTAATGGCTGATTTAAGTTTCAAACAATGTAAGTGCCTAAAAGCATGCAATTAAAAATATTTTAAGTTTATTTAAATAAGTAAATAAGTATTCAAAAGTCGGGAGCTCGACTATAGCCTTTCCCGATTGTTTTCATTACAAAACTTTTCTTCTTGCAAAAGTAGTAAGTTAACCGAAAAACAAGCGACTGATGCGCTTACTGTTCTTCTATGGCTCAAGGGCTACGTATGTAAAAACGTTTGTGACTTACCTACATATATAATTGGTTTAGCAGCTATAAAATGTAATATGTTCAAGCATGAACATCAGGGATGCCAATTTGGCCTTCAGTCGGGAAAAATCTCAAGCACATCTCTATCCGAAAGTCTGTCTTTCATCAGATTCAATTTAATTAAATCCAAAAAGGATTCTCTATACTGCCAATTTTGGAACTTTTTGAAAATGGAAACGATATGAAGGCGAAAACACTTTCCTTGCACGCCAAAATTCACCTCTTAAAATGGGAGAATGCTAATAAGTACAATTTTGGTCCGAAGCAAACAAATATCGAAACTCTGAATAACACTTTTCCAGAAGTGGTCACTTTCGCTCTGACTCGTCTATCGTTGTCATGGTCAAATGCAGAAGCAGAGAGGGTTTTTTGTTTGGTAAAAACTAAATTGAGGAATGACAACGAAAGACAATGAGGAATAACAAAGAAAATGCCGAAAAAAATCATTGAAGATGCTTAAAAACTTTTAAATTAAAAAATAAAAAAAATAATAATATATAGGAAGAAAAGTTTGACCTGTTTTTCTGTCTTTTTTTAAGTTTTTCAGCTTTTTCCCTGTTTTCTTTGCCATCACTGATGAACATCTGGTTATCATACAATAACACCGCTATAGGCGATTTACACTGAGACTGGTAAGCAAAAAGCCGTTGCTTTCGGCGAAAGTCGTTTACACAGAAAGTAGGCCTGCAAAAAGTGCTGATTTTTCAAATTCGAGCCTATCTACTTGCAGTGGTAGATCGGTTTTCATTGATTTTAGCCGGAGCTGCCATCTTCAAATTATTGTATGGTAATGGCCTACGTACGGAACTTATACCGGCTTTTTTTCGTCACGGCGTCATACCGATCTCAGTGTTAAAAGACCATCAGGGTGACGGGACTCTGAAATTTGACCTAAGAAAATATAACACGAATGTAAAACAAAAATGTAACACAAATCCCTACTCGATTCGATACTCGTTTTTATATCCGTTCGAGTCAAACGAATAGCAGCGAGCACGTTGCATGATGACCATATCGCTCGGTTGTAATTATAATTGTAATTAATTTTTGGCGACGGTGAGCGATCGCACCCGAACGAACATATAAATACACATAAATAACATCAAGATATCAACATAATTCGTAAATAATAATCAATAATCATAAAAGAAATTTAATAAGCTTCAACTTTATATTTGAAAAATTAAAAATAAAACCAAAACCTTACATCAAATTCTGTAAAAAATTTAAAATTTGTATTTTATGAATTTTATAAGCTTTAAACATAAAGTAAAATAGAAACAAATGCGAAATTATTCTTATGTTTAGACTAATATTCAAACAAATAAAAAAATCTAGTCGACACAAATAACGAAATGCCGAAACCTATTCCTAAGATACAAGGCATCTAATAACTAGTCATGTCTTTTTGGACCTTTACTTTTTTGCTTACCGATTAACAACACGAATATTCTCATAGCCGGAAAAAAGATTATTCGATTGCTCGTTACTTAACAATTGCATACGCTTAAATACTCGTACCTTGCCAATGCCCCAAAAATAAGCCCAAATTGCCCAATTGAAATTCAAACCAAATTGGCAATTACCTGAGCGGCGTGGTCAATCCCGTAGATAAAAGGAGCTGTGGGGCATGTTATAAAAGTATTAATAAGCATAAAAGTTGCATAAACTCTAATTAAACAAACGGACAGACACACAGACCGACAGAGAGAGAGAGAGAGAGTTGAAAAAGTTGGAGAGAGAGAGAGAGACAGAAATGGAAACATTGCAATTGGAAATGTCCTGCGTCCTTCTTGCTTCGAGATTCTAGGGCAAAAACCATTGGAGCAGCTGGCACTTCCGCCTCGGCACGTTTACACACACACACATACACACACAAGCATTGCTATTGCCGCCAGAGGGCG
This sequence comes from Drosophila subquinaria, assembly GCA_037043405.1. Classification (NCBI taxonomy): domain Eukaryota; kingdom Metazoa; phylum Arthropoda; class Insecta; order Diptera; family Drosophilidae; genus Drosophila; species Drosophila subquinaria. Next base: position 8,789 of record JBAMBL010000688.1, read on the forward strand.
CCACTTCGGGCGTCGTTTTGCTAATGAACTTATTTCGCATTTTGAATTCAAATGCAGACACTCGAAATTGGCTTATTACAATCAACTGCCATTAAACAATCGATGTGCGCTAATTGTAAGTAAAGTAACAAAGAGGCAAAAAAGAGGCTTGGCACTGTGCAATTGGGCACGAACAAGGTAATTAATTAATTAAACTTATTCGCAATGCAAACACGAGACACAAAGACCACCTGCAATTAAGCTGCATGCTCTTTTGGCCTTAAGCCCGAAATGGCCAGGTCTCTTGTAAGTAGAGTTGAGGCCTGTTATTCTCTAGTTTAAAAGACAGTCGAGTCACCCTATAGTGAATTTCTAAATGTATACTGAAGTCCTTTATTCTTTACACATTTCCATTATAAATTAATTTGAAGACAGTACCTTCTTAGATCTGTCTTTATTGTGATTTGATCTCTTTATAATAATTATAAATGCATAGAACAACACCTACGCCTAAAAATTTTCCTCCATTTTGTATTATAATAAGGTTTTCCAGTCATTTTTGTACGCATATTAGTACCGCTATGGAATACATATACAGTAAAAGTTAAGGAAACAAATAAGTTTAAGTTAAAGTTTACTCAACACTGTTACTGAAACGATAGTATACTTAGGGTTGGCGATATAATATCAAAATATTGATAAATCGATATTTAATTTTTGGCTTCATTAAAGTGCAACAATAACAGTGCAAAAAAGCGCAAAGCGGTGAGTACCTGCATGCATAAGTATACAGCTGTGTTCATAAAAATAGCAGTGCAGATAACCTACACCTTTAAGATCGAAAAATCCTATTATAGAGACCATTATGGGACAAACACTTTTTATCATTGTTAAATGTATTTATTTTCTCATAACTTACCATCTTTTTTTTTAATTTAGTCAGTATTTTTTAAATAAAAAAAACGAAAGCAAGATCCATACCATATTTGAATTGGCCAATATCAATTTGGAGTTATGGACAGATGAGTCCAAATGCTCTTATTTGGTGGAATAGGCTCTAGACAGTATGTCGGTCGACCCCCAACACGGGATACCGTCCAAATTATATGGTCAAGATTGTTAAGCACGGTAGCCAGTTCAAATAGGGTATGGATCTTGCTTTCGTTTAGCGGTATGAGCCCAATTTTGTTTAAAATACTTTATATGTTAAACTGAATATTATTCGTCACAAAATTGGATATCAGAAATGTTGGGGCAAGAAAATGTTTTCTTCACTAGACTTTTACATCGTAAAGAGGTTTTTCTATAAGATACGTACATATAAGTATGTGCACGCATATGAATTAATCAAGAGACTGATTTGACCAAAAAGTATGTGCTTATGATTTTATTTAAAACAATCTTAAGCCAATCAATATGCAAATATTTTATTTTGTCAAAGATTAATTCACTAACTCTATATAACATACCATGTGCATTGCGCAAACATTATTTTTACAAGACTTAAAACATTTTCTTATGTTGCAGAGCACGGACATTCCAGTGAGCGATGAGCTTTTAACACAGCCGACCGTTCAGCAATGTTTCCAAACATTTCAATCGCTTAGAGGTAATGATAATGTAATACGCATACATACATATGTATTTTGTTGTGCTGTTAACATATTAGTGTATTTACATTCCCAGAAGGTGGATCGAAGGCTGCTGAAATAACGGAGTCAATAGTTTACATGGTCTGTAAGGACAACTTGCCCGTTCGCTGCGTGGAAAAAGAGGGCCTACAAAAATTGATGTCGTAACATCGTATGTGCATACCTATAAAAATGCGATTCGCTTCTCTTTTCAGATAACATCTTTGATTGAACCTAGATATGTGGAGGCAAAGGAAAAATTGAAGTTGACATGTGGAGAATGTTCAGCACGTGTCATTTACATGTGACATTGTGACTATTACAAATTCAACAAAGATCTTTTCTCACCATAACACCGCATTTCCTGCATGATAAAAGACTACGATATATGAATCTGGCAACAGAAAGGATTGTAACGGTAAGAGTAACAATCATTCAATTCATTCATTCATTTTAACATAATATTTTTTAACGCTGTATAATAGTCTCATGCGGCTGATCTCATAAGCAACATGCTTACAACAGCTGCGTCTGATTTCAATATAGAAAAATCCAAGTGGAATATCTTAACGACAGACTACGCTGCAAACATGATAGCGGCGTCACGTCTGTTTGTAGGAAGCAACAGACATATCTCATGCATGGCGCATACCATTAACCTTTTAGTAAATGATGCTCTTACCCAAATTGAGCCGTTTTGTCCAATTGTCGACCGAATTTAAGCCATTGTAATATACTTTAAAAGAAGTACCACTGCACATTGGGCGATTTGACGATTTTTCTGGCATAAAGTCGAAAAATTGATGGTAGTATTTTCAAAATGTGACTTTATTTATTGAATGTTAACACTTCAGTTAGATTAAAACATATTCTTTTTCGGGCTATGCGACAACTCTTCTCTTGTGGCAACTCTCTAAAGTCAGCTGTTTTGTAAAAGCACATGCTTTTGAAAATTTGCCAGTTAGTTCTTTGTGTTTCAAGCGTAATTTAAAAAGCAAAGCTTTAATAAAGAATACAAGTTGAATATGGAATATGATGCTCACGGTATATAAAATGATTATTTGATGTAATATGTATTAAAATTTGTGTCTAGTTATTCTTGTCGACGGTTTTGTTAAATGTATTTTTAGCAAAAAAATATGAAATGCAGTTATTTTCCGTGGAGTCATACCTATAAAGTGCATGATGGCGCAAGCAACTAAGTATGGCAAGTTGTTAATTAAAGCCTCTAGTACATAGTGTTATTAATTTCTTTTGCGCATTTTTGTGCAACATCGGTTAAAAGTATGCTAAAATATGGTAGAAAAATCAGAATTTTCCGGAATCGGATGGAAATGGAGGTGAACACATGGTCAAACTATGATTCCAAAAAAATTGTTAATTTTATAAAAGTCTAATTAGCAAACATGTGAAGTTTAAAATATCTCACTTAATATTTCAGCGAATAAAAAAAGATTGTACTTTTTTCCTGAGTCAGTTAGAAAAAGAGGGCGAAGAAAAGATCCAATTAAAAAACAAAAATTTGCATAAATTCTACTTTAGCCTATCTAAGATTCGTGCCAAATTTCAGGTCTTTAGCTTTATATTTGGATTTTACATAAATATTTTACATGTTTTTCTCATAGTCGGGTGAGGAGGGGAAAGCTAAGGCGTGGTCCAAATACAAAAAAAAAAAATTCAAAATTGTATTTTAGTTCAACTAAGCTTCATGCCAAATTTGAAAGCTCTAGCTTTAAAATTGTAGTTTATGCCAGAATAATCGACTATTCGCCCATAG
>JBAMBL010000689.1:0-20054 GCA_037043405.1 Drosophila subquinaria
TAACATTTTTGGTAAAAAACGTTAATATGTATAAATGTATTTCTTAGAGTATATTTTGTCTGAAAGTTAGCTTGGTTATTTCGCTGAGTGTAGTCAAGAGCTATTTATGTGCATTTATGTATGTATATTGTGTAGTTTATGTATGTGGTTGTGGTTGTGAGTATGGTTGTGTTCTGTAGTGCACATACATATATCTTTATTATAAACTATTTTTAAGCTTCCTGTATGGCTGCAGTTTTATTTGTGCTTTGTGGTTAGTTAGCTATGAGTTCTGAGCGATTTCAGTGCGCTCTTTTTTGGTTCGAAGCATTTCACAGTGGTTCGACAGTGGCTCAAACCGACTGTGCAGAGGGAGACAGGGACAGGAACAGAGACAGAGAGAGACAGAGACGGGGCTATTGTGGTGTGCACAGCTGCATCCTCCGTTGTATTGCGGACTCTGAACAGTCCAACAGAGTGTAAAATGAAACAATCGAGTAGGAGCTTATAACCAGTGCTGCCAGATTCGCTTTTTCCCCGTCAAATCTGGCTTTTTTCTGGCTATTTTTTCGCTGAAATGCATTTTTTCTTCTCTCTCTTCATGAAATGGCAAAATAATGACCACAAAATTTTGGATTGAAGACAATTCCTATAAGGATTCTGGGGGCAACAATACTTTTGCGGACCTGGCTAAGGTTGCCATTGATACTTGACAGTGTACTTTATATAAGGTAATTGGTTCAATAGTTTGCTACTTACAATTAAAATAATATATTTTAGTATGCATAATAAAAAAAACGATAGAGTAAAGAAACGATATTTTTATTCTTCAAAGAATTCTAGGAGGGAATGCAAAAAAACATATTTTTTCAAAAAATCATAAAAAATACTAGCGAAGTTATTTTTCAAACTTTTTACAATTGTTTTAAGAATTTGTTTGCATCAAAATATTTTTTGAAAAGCTATATAATGTAGAGTTATCGGAAATTGAAAATACACTTTTAAATTTAAAATTTAAAATTTAAAAATTGTCCATGCGTACTTAACGGGTTAAGGAAATTTTAGCATCATTCAAACGGAATTTAAATGAATAGATGATTAAATTAAGATGTCTGCATCTAATCTTTTTTATTATACAAAAATTTGACAAAGTTGGGGGTACGAAGACATTAGTGGACCACTTTGTATATTTTACGCATTTTCACCGATCGATTCATAAATTGTGACTAGATTCAATTGATTTCATAGTTAAAAACGACAAAATTTAATGCTCCTTTGGCTTATCGATGTTTTTGTGCCATTCAAATGGAAAAAATACTACAAGGTATTTAAGTGTGGCATCGTAAAACATAAAAATACATGAAGTTAAAACAATTCTAAGTGATTGTAAAAAATTTGAAAAATAACTTTGCTAGTATTTTTTATGATTTTTTGAAAATTACTGAAGAGCCACTTTTTGTATGAGAAGGAGGAAAAAGGGGTTAAAATAGTAATTATTAGCAAATTTTAAAAAGTCATAAAACAATATTAGCGAAGAGATTATTCAATTTTTTTGTTTGCATTCCCTCCTAGAGTTCTTTAAAAATTTATTTGCATCAAAATATTCCAAAAACACTGGATTAAATCAATAAAAATATCGTTTTACTACTCTAGCAATTTTTTTAGCTATCAACAATTTGTTTTTAGCTATTTTCAGCTTTTTTCAAAGGCTATTTTGGCTTTTTCATGTCCCAAAGAGTTGGCAACACTGATCTGATCGGCTGTTGCTCTCTGCTGTCAGTCGCTGAGTTGCGTTCAGTGAGAGAGAGAGAGCGCTAGACTTTTATCATGCACTGCAACTGATGCTTTGCTCTCTCTACGTCGCCAACTTAAACGATGCGACAGTTCGAATCTGCTTTCATTTCATTTTCTCAGTGTAAAGCAGTAAAACGTCTCGTTCACTTCGTGTGCAATGTTCTGAGTGTGTGAGCTTGGACACCACGGGTATACAAAATGCATAAGCTTTATAAAAAATCCAAAGCTATGCAGGAAGCTAGAAGCGGACAAAGGACGATAGACAACGGACGATGGACAGTGTCCATTGTGCAGTTGTTTGGCTTGCCAGCGGCTGGTTCTTTTTTATTTTTATTTTTTTGTTTTTTTTTTTTGCTTTTTTTGAAAACTAACCATTTCGAGTAAAGGGCTGGAAAGGATAACAGCAACAGAAGCAAGTGGAGTGGGAATGCTGCATAGAATAAAAGACAAAGATAGTGACAAAGCTGAGGTCGCAGTTAAATTTGCAACAAAAAAAATTTTAAAATTTGTTTTTTCGAGGTTTTGCCAACAATTTGTTAGTTGCATGCTACAACATTTTATTGGGATTTTGTTGAAAGAGGTACAAAAATAAGTATATTAAGTTTGTGCAAAGTATGTAACAGGCAGAAGGATGCATCTCCGACCCCATAAAGTACATATATTCTGGATCAGCAACAACAGCCGAGTCGTTATAGCCATGTCCGTCTGTTCGTCTGTCCATATAAGCGAAAGGATCTCAGAGATGATAGGAGCTAGAACCACCAAATTTGGAATGAAGACTCCTTATTATGTCAGGCAATATCAGTTTATGTTAAAACTTTGACACGCCCACTGTGTGGGGCTGAAATCACCTTTAATTTTGAACTTTTTTTATTTCATCGGGTGTAGGATCATGCTCAGAAACTAATCACCAAATTTCAACCCGATTGCGCCATAAATAGTGAAGATATCAACAATTTTGTCAAACGCCTTTTAATGGAGATTCTATAAGTAGAATTAATTGTCAATAAATTCAATTTACATTTAATCTGCCAGAATGTACAACAAAGATGTATATCGAATTTGCCAGCATCAGTCCAAGTGGCGGAGTGGTGGAAGTGATAGGAACTCGGCAAGCCAAACGGGATATCACGGTTCGAATCCCCGGTGTATCGATGCGGATGATTTTTAATTATTTAATATTTTTCATTTATTTGAATTGTTTGTCCAATGCAAGAGATACGCGCCCGTGCGCGGGGGGCGTGGGTTCGATTCCTGGTTTGGTCAACGAATTTTTTTTTTTTTTTTTTTTTAAATTATTTTTACTTTGAATACATTTTTAAAATTTAAAGATATCGTGCAAATTGGTTCAAGTCACTCATTTATATTATATATGTTTGTAGCTGCCACACAAACGATAGGAAGGATTAGTGAGGGCATCAAATCTTCAGCGTGCCGAGGCCTAGGCCCAGGGTATATTACTGTCGAGTGCACTCGACTGTTTCGCTTGTTTTTTCTTTTAGGCAACAATTTGTTAGTTGCATGCAACATTTTGTGGAAATGGGAAAAATATGTAACTGTACCTGCGCTAACAGTGCGACAAATATGCTAGCAAATATTTTCTTTCCTTTCTCTACAACTCCAGACATGGCAATGGAACGTAACATTCCAAAAAGTCTTCAAATTCTTTGGATAAACAAAAAAAAAATTGTTTAAAATTTTGCACATTTCCATACAGAGAGCGAGAGAGAGAGAGAGAGAGAGAGAGTGGAGTAGACAGAAGAGCAATTGTGTCTGATATGGCTGTAGTCAAGTCTAAAGCGTTAAAAGGTTTAACTTTTTAATGCAATTACCTTAAATGCTGAGCAAAAGGTTTCACTAATTACGAGTTGAATAAAAAAACTAAAGCTAGAGAATGTTTTTTTTATTTATTGGCTTAAACAAATAGTTGCACTCGAATAAAACACAAAGGGTAAAAAGCAAAGCCAATTCAAAATGATACGTTGCTGAAATTTATCATCATCATTGCAAAAACTTTTTTTTTTGAAACAACAAACAATTCATAGACTTCCAAATTATGTGCTTTAAAAGATCTAAATGTAGCTTGTAAAGTTTAAGTCCAATTTCAATATCTTTCAACTTTCATAGCTTTGCTAAAAATCATTCGATAAACTTTTTCTGCATTGAAAATGAAATAATTTTTGATCAAATAATATTTTCAACCCCTGATGTCATATTTAACTGAACTTAACTTGGTTCATTTTCATGAAAATCAATTTAAGAAAAATTATCGAGTTAAAATAATCGATAATCGAATAAAGTCAAAATTAACTGAATTTAACTCTGCTTTTTTTCATGCAAATCGATTTAATTAACTCGACTGACAGGCAAAAGAAAGTTATCGAGTTAAAATAATCGATAATCGAATAAAGTCAAAATTAACTGAATTTAACTCTGCTTTTTTTCATGCAAATCGATTTAATTAACTCGATTGATAAGCAAAAGAAAGTTATCGAGTTAAAATAATCGATAATCGATTTTAGTCAGAATTAACTGAATTTAACTCTGCTTTTTTTCATGAAAATCGATTCAATAAAACTTGATTGACAGTCAAAAGGAAATTATCGAGTTAAAGTAATCGATAATCGAATAAAGTCAAAACTAACTGAATTTAACTCTGCGGTACTTGATTGACAGTCAAAAGAAAATTATTGAGTTAAAGTAATCGATTATCGAATAAGGTCAAAATTAGCTGAATTTAACCCTGCATTTTTTCATGAGTATCGATTAAATTAAACCGATTGACAGTCAAAAGAAAGTTATCGAGTTAAAGTAATCGGTAATCGAAATATGTCAAAATTCACTAAATTTAACTCTGCTTTTTTCATGAAAATCGATTAAATTAAATCGATTGACAGAAGTTATCGAGTTAAAGTAATCGATAATCGCATTGTTGATACTTCGATGTAGTACTTATTGACTACTAACAGTGCAAACAACCCTTTGAGCACGATATTTGTGTACAGGGTAAACACGGGGTTGAAACCAACAATTTTGACGTGCTTCAGGTTGAAAAGTGACACAAAAACTGACAGTGGCCACTACACAAGCTCAACTACATTTGAATTCCTAATGAATTTCGTTAGGTTGGGCCAAAAGTAAAAATAAAAAAACTATAAACTTAAACTAAACTAAAAACCAGGCAGGCAAAAGCAAAAGCAAAAGACGACGAAAAAGAAGGACTTCGAAAATAAAGTTTCAACAGCAATTTGTTATTTAAAATGTTTGCAAGGCAAAAGAAACTTGTCTAAAGTCTGTGTACAACACTTGTAACTATGTGTATCCACATATTTTATGAAATACCAACAACGAATATTTCAATATGAAAGGTAAATGGCACACTTGGGTTAAGTTTGGCTTAAAGACTTGCCTTTTTCGGACAGAGATCTGACAAATTCTATTTGGTATTTATGTAAGCAAGACACCTATTAATTTTTAGGCAAAGAACACACAATTTACAATTTGTAGGCAAGCAACAGGTTAAGTTTTAATAAAGCAATTGGTCTTTTGTTTTGCTTTTGTGGAATTTTCTCAAGTTACGCCATCGTTTTTTGTTATTGTCTGTTTTTTAGGGGGCGCATAAAAGCGGCTTAAAGCCAAACGGCAAAAGTTGGCCCAAAGTCATGGCATTTTTAATATTTTATAAGAAACACACGAGACGAATGGAGCCGCAGCCTCAAATCAACCAAACTAGATGGATAGATAGACAGAAAGGCAGACCATCCAGATCCACATCATCCCCCTTTTCAGTTGCCCCATCGTAAACATATACAAAACTCAACTCAGAAATGGAAGTTCACATAGCTTGGAACATGTTCCGCCTATTTTTTATTCAGCACACACTTTTATCGCGTGGGGGTCTTTAATATTTTCAAGTCTCTTGTAACATTCAGAAGTTTGAGGAAAAAGAGTAAAAAAAAATATTATTGCATACTTTTAGGCACTTTTATTGCTTAAAAACTTAAAACAGCCATTACCATCACTCAGTTAGACCGATCTTATTGAGATTTAGCAAGATGGTAGCCTATAATATAATAATTAATATAATTATAATTATACTAACCAAATAAACTGATGTCTCTCTTAATATAACTTTTATCAAATAGAAAATTATGCATTAATGATAATTGATCATTTTGACACAGAAAACAGTTGCACTTGTTTTCTTTTTGTGTTTGTATTAATATGAATATATTTAAACTCAATAGATTATCTTTATCAACTAATAAAGACTAAATACAAAAAACAAGACTAAATAAAAAATTCAAGTAAATATTTCGTTTTCTTAAATTTTGTGTAGTTTTGTATCTTTTTTTTTTTGTAAAATGATTTATTGCGAGTTTGCGCTGTCATTGTATACAATTTTTGTTAACATTTACTTAACAGTTTTGCGTTAACATTCACCTAACAGTTAACGGTTTTAGTCACTTTTATTTAAGCTTTGTATCTTTTCTTAAATTATACATTGCAAAATTGCGCTGTCTCCGCATACAATTTTTTTAACATTTACTTAACAGTTTTGCGTTAACATTCACCTAACAGTTAACAGTTTCAAACAGCACTGTTAGAATACTTTCATCTTAATTTTGTAACTGTTATAAAATGATTCATTGCGAATTTGCGCTGTCATTGTAAAAAATTTTCGTTAACATTAACTAAACAATTTTGCGTTAACATTTACTAAACAGTTAACAGTTTCAACCTTAAACATTTGAAAGGATTCGATTGCTGTTTGTTGTTGCTGTGCTTGTAATTAACGAAAAACTTTTGACAACAACACACATATTTTTTTTTTTTAACAAATTTCTATTGAACCTTGAATCCGTTTTGTCGTCGTTGTCGTAATATGGATGAAGAAGCAGCAGAAACAGAAAAGCAGAAGAAGAAGTAGAAGCAGCGATGAGAATCGTTAAACTCTATAAAGGGTAAGTGCATTGCAACTATCGTAATCGCATTGCGAACAAAGTTTTCCTCTCCATCCGACCATCCGACCATCGACTATCGACCATCCTCATTCTTATATTCATTTTCATTCCCATCCTCATCTTCATTCTCATTCTTTCCTTCGGCTCCTTGGCAGCTTATCTGACAAACACACACACACACACACACACATACACATCGAGCATAAAGTTCGTTATTTTCGTTATATTACACTCACCCTCTCTTCCTCCCCTCCTCTTCCTACCCTCACGTAGCCGTAGTTTAAGAGGCAGCCCCAAAAAAAAAAAGCAAAAAAAACTACGGCATAAAATTTCCAATTTGCTGTCGCTGCTTGACTTTTTGGTTTCGCCGGTTCTGCCCAAAAACTTGGCCCGTGTCCGGTGCTCTCTCTACTATTGCGCATATGGGTGCACTTTTCCTCCTCCTCCTCCTCCTCCTCCTACTTCTTTTTCTTTTTGTTTTTTATAACCAACCTTGGAAAGGGTATCATAAATTTGTCATCAAATCTGTTTAAAATAAGTTTTTCAAGCTGCTTTCATTATATCGACTAAAATTTAATGAACAAACTAGTTGGAAATCTTGTAACGTTCGCTACAAACTTTATTTATTTATTTTATTTATTTTATTTTATTTACAAGTTTTATTTATTTATTTTATTCATTTTATTTTATTTATTTATTTTATTTATTATTTTATTTATTTTATTTATTATTTCAGATTACATTCAAGTTTACAGTCTAAAGAAAATAACTTAGGTTAAACAGTGTAAATGAAAAATCAATTCTTCTAATTCATTTTATAATTATTACTGCTAATTATAATTCGATTGTTCGGTATAAATAAGGAATTTATTTAAATTAAATTAAATACATTTTTTTTTTTTTTTTTTTTATTAATTACTAATAAAACTTGTTAAATGAAACAAATTGTAGTAATATATAGCAGCGGTGGGCACGAAATCTGAATTCACTACAACACTACAACAACATCAACCACAACAACCCTATTAGACCTTTATTATACTATTATACCTTAGTTGGGAGCAGTCGCTGCTCCCGGAGCCACTGCGTGCCCACCACTGATATATAAGTAGTATGAAAATAATTCCTTTATTTTATTAACTTTTATTTACTTTCAAATTTCTCGCCACATTTCGCTGACTTTCGCATTTGTCAAGATGAACTCGAACACGTTAAAAAAAATCATTTTTGAAAATGGTAATTTTTTGTCTTTTTCTTGATAATATGAATCAATAGAAAATCAAGTACAAAATTAGGCAAGCTTATGCAGTAAGCGTATCAAATCTTTGGCGTGCTTTTTTTACATTTTTTATGGTATATATTTTTTGTTTTTTTTGGCTTTTTTTTGTATCTTTTGAAACGTTGCGCTTTGAGAGTCCAGGCCGTATTGAATTTTGAACAGCTTCTGTGCTGCTACTTTACGACTTTTTATTTTATTTCATTTTCATAGTACACTGGTCGAGGGTACTAAGTTTTTGTCATGAATTGTGCGATGCATGAAAGGGAGAAAGTATAAAGTATATATGTACATATATGTTCCCGATCAGGAAGATGGTCTGATTCGAGATATACGAGCTAGAATAAAGCCTGGTACAGATCGGTACAGATAACTATATCATATAGCTGCCATAGACAATCGCTGAAAGTTGGCATAAGGAATTCCACAACTCATTAAAGAAAACTACGAAAATATGTTCAAGTACTTGAAATCGAATAATCGAATATTTTGACGATATTTCGACAGTTCGATTTTTGTTTTGACGAATTTTGCATACCAATTTTAAGCCTGATTCATAATTTGTACCTATGGACATCACTGTAGCGAACTATACAGCATTTCGTAAATTCATTTGATTTTTAGAATAATTTTAAATTTAATTTGTAATAAAAATTGTAGCTAGCATACAGTTTTCAAAATATCCATCAAGGGTATACAATTTTTTGGCTTATCGTCTAGTTATTTTTTTTTGTGATGTAGGGAAGTGGACAGCTGGGAAGTTGGCCGAGGAGGAGTCCGACTGGGGTCGCTGCTAATTTTGCGCAAATAAAAACGCTGAAACACAATTTTGGGCCACTTGAGCGTCTCATTTTGAATTCATGCGCCGCCAGTCGACAGTCGTCAGTCGACAGTCTGACTCCGAGTCAGAGTCAGAGTCGGAGTGAGAGTTGCCATCGTCATTGTCAGGGTTGCCCAGGGCTGCCAGGTCTAAGCAAATAACTTTGGCCATGTGCCTTGGCAACTGCTTTTCATCTCGTCTTGTGCATTTTTATTGTTGTTGTTGTTGTTGTTGTTGGCTTTTTCACCTTTCTGTCGCAGCAATAACATTGCCCACCAACTGGTCGAATAAAAGTGGGCGTAGGTGGTGATTCAGTGGTGTTTTCAGTGCACTATGGGCAAAACTGAAGCGATTGTGGGCATAAATCAGTAAACCAAAACGCACACAATCAAACAAAGCAGCGAAACGTTTCATTGAAAAAATGAAATGTATGCAGATTCGAACTGTCGCAAGACGTAAAGAGAGCAAAGCATCAGTTGCAGTGCATGATAAAAGTCTAGCGCGCTCTCTCTCTCTCTCTCACTGAATGCAGCTCAGCGACTGAGAGCAGAGAGCAACAGCCGATCAGATGCTTCGTGAGCGAACAAGCAACCGAATAGGCGCATCGTAAGAGAGCAAGCCACAGAGTGTGCTATAAATAGAACAGGCGTATTCTGTCTCTCGCTCTGTACGTGTGTCGACTGCGACGCCGGCAGAATTATGTGCTCCTATCTCATATGGGTATTTCCAGGATAGAAAACGCGACATTTAAATGAAAAAAAAAATTGCAAAAGTTGACATTTTCAAAAATGTTATTTCTCACGTGCTTAATGCATTTTATCAACATTATTTTTATTATAAAATACAAGCTTTAAAAACTTGTCGTTTTCGAATTATTTATAGAAAACAATGCATCGCGAACGCGACGGAAAATGGAAGTCATGTTTGAGTTCATCTTGACAAATGCGAAAGTCTGCGAAATGTGGCGAGTAATTTGGAAGAAAATACTCATAAACCATAATAAAATGATGTAGTTTTCCATTTTAGAAATAATTTTGATATGTTTCTATGATTTTATTTATTTTACAAGTTTTATTAGTAATTTGTAACGCGACATCGCGAACGTGACAAGATTTCCACCTAGTTTGTGCCAAGAATTTGTTTATTAAATTTTATTCGATATATCGAAAACAGCTTGTAAAACTTGTTTTAAATTAAACATTCAATATATTTCCATGTTTTAAAATTTATGTTACAATCTTACTCTCGCACTTAGTGTTATCGATATAATACAAACGGTCCATTTTGGAAGTCTATTTTTAAGAAAATGGCCAAAAATACAGAAAAAGTGAATTTATTCCAATGTAGAATCTATATGTTCATCCTATTGAATTTCTTCTAGCGTATATTGCTTAAGGAAATAACTTGAATACATTTTTGGTAGAAAATTTCACTAGATGTGAGTTTTTGATCCATTTTACGTTTTTGGGCGAGGTGGACCTTTTTCTGGAAATGCCCATATGCGATCAGTGTTGCCAGATTAGCTAATTTCAGGCTAGATCTAGTCCATTCGAAAATGGAATAGATTACAAAATTTGCAAATAGCTAATAGCCATAAATCTAGAATATTTTAAAGTTCATATAACATATTCTAGCAATAACTGAATTTTATGAGCTCCAAATGTTTCACGGCATAAAAATATCGGAGAATTTTCTTGATTTTTGCCGATTATACCGTGAACTTAATTCATATGATCGTGAATTTGTTTTCTAATCGATAGCAAAACAACGATTAATATTTAAGTGAGTAAAAAAAATAATGAAATCGATGATTTGTTGACTAATTTAATTTCAAACTTTAACAATGATTTTGTATGTTTTCTTGCATTTCCTTTGCATTTTGATTTTTAGCTTATTTTAAGCTTATTTTTCCACAAAATCTAGCTTATACGGGGCAACATTTTGTCATTTTGGCCCATAGTGCAGTGTTGCTTTCGGTGGTGCGGTGTTGTTGTTGTTGTTGTGGTTGTTGTGGTTGTTGTGGTTGTTGTGGTTGTTGTTGTTGTTCTGTGGCTTGGCTTTCTCACAGATGCTGAATTTGGCCGCTGGCCATGCTTCACAGCGTAATTGAAAGTCTGCTTCCCTTTCTTTAACATCCTACTCCCACCACACTTTCTTTCTCCCTCTACCTCTCTCTCTTTCTCTCTTCCTTCATTGCCACCGCCTGCTGCTTGGTAATTAAAAGTTCGCCTGCGCCAACACTGAGCTGAGCTGTTGCGGCAACAATACGTCAGCCAGTCAGCCTGGTCAATGCCTGTGGGCCATCTGTAGCAGTAGGCACTGTAGTCAACAGTGTACAGTGTACAGTTTACACCAGCGGTGGGCACAAAATTTTAACTTGGGAGCTCTACAACAACAACAACAACAACTACAACAACAACTGCAACAACAACCCTTTTCGTTTCTACCTACTTTGCCTCGACTCGAGCTGCCTGTGTGCGTTGTTGTTGCTAGCTTGCTCGCGAGTTGAGCGTGTCTAATTGTTTTATGACGCCTCGACTCGAGCTGCTTGTGTGCGACTTCACGGCGCCGAAAAAAGTTAGGAGCTGCTGCATAGCTCCCAGAGCCTATACTGCCCGCGCCTGGTTTACACTATGGTTAAGAAAAACTCAAAATCTTGGCATAAACTGAAATTCATACCTGTTAAATTTCGATTAGAATTACATATCAATTAAATTATTTTTGGAAATATTCGTACACAGAAAAAAAAAACCGGGATATTTAGCCCGAATTCAATCCGAAACGATGTCAGAAGTGGGGTAATCTCGGATTTTCTTAAACCAAGTATGAAATACTTGATTTTTTCAATCCTTAATTCAATCCTGAAATTCTTAAATTCAAGCTAAAAAATTTGTATTAATTATAATGTTTTTCGTTACATTTAAACATTTTTTTTTTTTAAATTTTCCTTTTAAGATTCTTTTATTTTTACCTTTTTTTTTTAATTGAGTCGGCGACTCTAACCATTGAGTCACCGGACCGGTTGAAATGAGAGAGGCCGAGAGAGAATTTTCCTCTCGCGCTCAGCAAATGTGTATTTTTCCATTTTAATCCCGATACAGGCTTGATTATTCAGCTTAATCCTGAATACATACTTAAAAAATGCGAGCTTAAATTAAGTATTTTATGCTTGATTTAAGAATGGCATTTTTTTTTCTGTGTAGTGACTATATAATTCACTGTTGAAAAATTTGTGATTATATAATGATTACGATTACAAAAAATCAGAAATAATCTTAAATTATTACAATTATCTAAAAATAAGCAGAAAAAATCTTAATCAGTTTTTCTGATTAATGATTTTAATTAATTTTATGATTTTAAATAATAATTATTTAAATATTAATATAAATAATGATTTTAAAATAATTTGATTTTTACTAAATAGTCATAAATAATCAGAAATACAAAATAATTTGATTTTTACTAAATAACCAGAAATAATCAAAAAAAATCAGAAATAATCAGAAAAAAATAAAAAATAATCCTTATGCTCAAAAAGTTTATTTTTAATAATTTTTGATTTTCTTTGATTATTTTTGAATCTTTATGATTATTAATCATCATTTAACAGCTATGCATGAATCTTAGTTAGGCTAATTCAAAATGTTTAATCAATTTACTTTGAGCGCGCCTTTAAATATTAAGGGTAGTCCCTAAAATCTAAAAAAAAAAAAAAAAATACTTTGAAAATCATAAAATTTTAAGAAACTGTACCAACAAAAATTCCAATTAATATCAAAATATTCAACGTTTTTTCCCATAGTGCAGTGTACAGTGGGAGTGAGGGATGCAAAATCGTCATTGGCCACATTTGAAATTAGTTAAAGTTTGGCAACTTTTGGCCAGCTACCAATTTCTTTTACTTGTCCATTTTTATTTCAACCTTCTCAAAAAGTACAACAATAACGAACAAAAACAAAAAAACAAAAACAAAAAAAAGTAACAAGTTTAATTAGTGGGCGTGGCTGGGCGGAGGGACGGACACGGTGAAAATTAATTAAGACTCTGGCAACGGCGACGTGGCTCATTATCAATTCAAGGAGCTCAACTTCAACTCGCAACTCACAACTCGTCCTGGATGGTTGGGAAGGTTCGGAAGGTTGGGGAAGGTTGGGGATGGTTGGGGATGGTTTGGGAGGGTTGGCGATTTGCTGTAGCTGTAGCAAATCGAGACAAGCGTTTCATTCATTGGCAACGTCATTGGCATCATTCCATCATGTCAAGCGGCATTCAATCCATCATTGTTGTTGCCATCATTCATCAATGTCATTTGTTTGTTTTTCACTTGGTTTCGGTTTCGGTTACAGTTTCAGTTTCAGCTTCTTCGGTGGTCTGAGAGTTCTGCATTCTGATTTTGATACATCTTCCTATTTATTTGTTACTTTTGTCGTTGTTGTTATTCATTCTTCTTTTGCTATTTGCTGCTTGTTGCTTGTTCCCTTCTAAGCAAATATTTCCCTTGATTTATCTATAACATTTGCTTAACTTGCACATATTCGAAACTAAATTTATTTAGCAGCTTTTAAATTTATCATACAACATTTGACAGACCAAATTAAATTAGTGCTCACAATTTAAGCTCAAATTCTCAGCTTCAAAATGTAATATTTACTTTAAGCCTCTGGGCTACGTCTGCGTCTAATTCAGACTCTAAACATAACACGAGTTGAAATTCTGTTGAAAAGTGCCTGAAGTGAAAGACCAACATGCAGGTAATTAAATTGTTGAATTAATTTACAAATTTCGTAGACATTGTTTGATACAAATAATTTGTAACTTGAAGTTTAAACGTTTTGATATTAATAAGCTGTTGAGACTTTAATAAAATTAATCAAATTTTCTTACATTGTTTTTTTTTTTTTTTTTTTTAAATTTCTTTTTTTTTTACATTGAATTGATTTTCAAACTGCAAATATAACAACTCAAACAACAACTCAAATATAACTTTAACTACGATATTATTTAAATTTGTTCGATTATATCTGAAAAATTCTATCGAAAACATTGAAAAATGCTTTGATTAAGAATGCGCATATTTCAAAAGTCATACAAAAATTCAAAATACTCAGAAATTATCGATAGTAACGATAGTGTATCTGCATATTTTTCAATATGCAACTTTTCCTACTTAAGTCGTTTATCTTTTTTCTTGCCAATTGCCACAAATTTTATAATCTTTCAAACACTTTTGCGAAACGAATTCGCCAACAGTTTTCATTCTTCGGTTTTTTGCTCTTTTTTTGGTTTTATGGGAAAAACCAATTTTCGGTTTTTCTTAAGTTTTTCAGCTTAAGTTGAATGTGGAAAATTCCAACTGTTTTTCTTAGGTTGTTTCTCTTTTTTGTTCTTTGCTTCGATGCGAATAAATTTTAAGCCAAGTTAAGCCAGTACCTCAGCATTTACTAACATTCTCTCGCTCTCTCTCTCTCTCTCTCTCTCTCTCTCTCACTCTCTCACTCTCTCTCTCTCTCTCTCTCTCTCACACGCACTCTCGCTCTTTTACTCGCCAAGTAATGTTGCAAAAATGTATGCGAAATGATGGTCCTGGTTTTGGTTTTTGGCAATGTCGCTGGCAGGACACCAGGATACCAGGACATTTGCCAGGATGTCGACTGGCAACTGGACTGAACTGAACTGGCAACCCAACTAACTAAATAGCTTCATGCGCTGACATCTCACTTGGATACAGCGCCAAACAGCGCCAGGAAGCAGTACCAGGACCGTCACAAGTACAGCCACAGAAAATAATACGCGAGAATACACTAAAAAAAAACAGGGCAAAGAAATGAATTGATTTTAGCGCTTAAAATTTTGATTTTATTGTTTTCTATTGTTCACTCAAATTTTCAAAAAAAAAAAAAAAAAAAAAAAAATAACAACTTTTTTTAAAATCAATCAATCACATAAAACTGAATAGTTTTAACACGCTAGTTTTATTTAGTCTGTCTTCTTTAAACTTTATACTAATTAATTTATTTGAATTGCGTTTTACAATTCATTTGAATCACATGCTATAACTAAATTAACTTGTTCTTTTTTGTTTTTTAGATGTTTGGAGCACACAAACATCATCTGGTTTGAATATACTAAAATTATAAAAGCTAGTACTTAAAATATCTTACAAGTTCTTAAGCTTACACCAGATGCACTTTTAATTTCGATTAGAATTACTAATCGATTTGATTATTTTTGAAAATAATCGTAGTGACTATATAATTCGCTGTTGAAAAATTTGTGATTATTTAATGATTACGATTACAAAAAATCAGAAATAATCTAAAATTATTACAATTATCAAAATCGAAAATAATCAAATATAATTTTTCTGATTATTTCGGATTATTTTTGATTTTTTCTATTTATTTTGGCTACTTTGATTGTGAAAATTTAAAATAATTTGATTTTTACTAAATAGTCATGAATAATTAGAAATAATCAAAAATAATCAGAAAAAAATCAAAAATAATCCGTCAACTTTGTGTTTATTTCTGATTATTTTAGAATAATTGTAATTATTTTAAATTCTTCTCGAATTAAAAATAATCGGAACTGTGACAATTCCACAGAATACTTGGCTATTTCGCTGAGTGTACCAGAGGGAATGGAATTGCAGATGGAGATTGGAATGGCGACGACGACGACGACGACGAGTCGACAACTTTTGCCTCTGTCTATTTCAACTTCCTTCTTTATTTCCGTAAACATTTATATGCAAATCGTCTGGTTGCCTGCCTGCAACTTCAATACACACACACACACAACTTCAATACACACACACACACATACACACTCAGTCAACTGTCACGCCCACTAGTAACGCCCATTTGAGTTGCTGCTTCGATTTGCCATCAAAACTCGGTTGAAGTTTGCTTCAATCTTTGTTTTTATTTCTTTGTAATTTTTTTGGCATAGCTGTATGTGTGTGTGTATATATATGTGTGTGTGTGCGTGTGTATGTGTGTCTGTGTGTGTGTTTAGCAATTTAAGCGCCCCACTGACACTTGAAATCTCAAACTCAACTCAACTGCCAATTCAGCTTTCAGACTTTCTCATACCCTGCGCTTTAAATCAAGTGGGCATTATACACTAAGCTCACACAGCTTGTTAAGCCATCAAATGGGAAGACCTCTATGATTTTGTTTCATTCAACAATCAAATATTAATACGAGTCTGTTTATTTATTCGGAATTTTGCTCATTTCACATTTTCATCTGCCAAGCATAATTTTCGGACTGAGTGTGAGACAGTGGTGTCCACAACAGTGCTGCCAGAATTTTCGACTCAAAAATTGCTAGATTTCAAAGAAAAAAAAATTAACAAAAATAGCTAAAATTTATGTGAAAATTGCCAGAAAAAAAAAAAAAAGCTTTAAAAAATGGCAAAAATGCTAAAGAAATATAAAAAATATTGCAAAATTTCTAATAAAGTTGATAAAATTGATAAAGAAAATTTAAAAATTGCTAGATTTGTGACTAATAGTATTTAAAAAAAAAAGTTGCAATTTGTTTTAAAAGTTGCCAGATCTAGCAACTAAATTGCTAAACTGGCAGCACTGGTCCAAAATGCTAAAGGGACTTCATAACTCTGCCGGCGTCGCAGCCGACACACGTACAGAGCGAGAGAGAGACGCCTGTTCTATTTATAGCACACTCGTCGGCTTGCTCTCTCACGATGCGCCTCTTCGGTTGCTTATGCTCTCACGAAGCATTTGATCTGCTGCTGCTCTCTGCTCTCAGTCGCTGCGCTGCGTTCAATGAGAGAGCGCTAGACTTTTATCATGCACTGCAACTGATGCTTTGCTCTCTTTACGTCGCCAACTGCAACGATGCGACAGTTAGAATCTGCTTTCATTTGATTTTTTCAGTGTAAAGCAGTAAAACGTCTCGTTCACTTTTTGTGCTTTGCTGCTGTGTGAGTTTGGACGCCACTGTTTTTAAGGCTCTGTGTGTTTTACAAGTTTTTCGGGTCTCATTAAAATTGCACAACACTTTGATTTGCATACGTTGCCCTCTACCCCACTCCTCTCCCCCTAAATCTCCTCCTTTGCCCCACTGTGTGACGCAAGTTTGTTCAGTTTTTTGTGTCCCTTGAGGCCGTTGTGCGTAATATTTTGGCAAATTCGAGCATTTTCGTGGCAATTTTGTGCCCCAGCACAAGTTCATTATCATTATCATTATCATTGTCATCATCATTAGAGTTGAAGCTGCCGGCTGAACATTATAAAAAATTTACATATACAACAAAAACAGAAAGAGAAACAACAGTTGAAAAATGTTTGTGTCTGAGAGAGGGGGAGGGGGGAGCACAGACTGAATCATAACTTTGAAAGTATATTAACAACAACTGTGCGTATTTTTGAAACATTATGCTAATCTTTGACTAAGATTTTCAATTGCATCAATCAAATCAACGCAAGTGCTGAGAGTGAATAGAAGAAGTATAGACACTTTGAATAACTATAAGTTCATTTAACAATAACTAATAAAACACAATCAAAAGGTCAACGATTTATCACTTAATTATCAACAAACTTGTTATATAATAATTGCCATTTAAATCTACAATTTTCTACATTTAATTATATTGAGTATTTTGCTTCTTAATTTAAATAATTTTAATATTTTGAACTATATGATTTTAATGACTTTCAGCTAAAATTTAAAATTTTCTGAACAACAATTAAGTTGTCAATTCAAAATTTTATTTCGATAACAATAACAATAAACAAGCGGAACAGTCGAGTGCACTCGACAGTAATATACCCTGGGCATAGGCACGCTGAAGATTTGATGTCCATACTAATCCTTAATTAGCTTCCTATCGTTTCTTTGGCAGCTGCAAACATATATAGTATAAATCAGTGATTTCAACCAATTTCCACGATATCTTTAAATTTTAAAAATGTATTAAAAGTAAAAATAATTGAAAGAAAAATAAAATAAATTCGTTGACCAAACCAGGAATTGAACCCACGCCCCTCGCGCACGGGCGCGTATCTCTAGCATTGGACAAACAATTCAATTAAACAATTCAAATATACCCCCCTAGGGTATAAAAAACAATAATAAATGGCAATTTGTTAACTTACAAGATAATTTTATAATTTAATGCAATATTTCGAATATTTGTATTTTTGTATACACATCAATTAGAAACTCGTTTAGTTACTAGCAATTTGAATCTAAAATCCGTTTTGTAAAACAATTTGCACTCACAAAAACAACAACAAGAAAAACAAAGGTAAAACGCTGAAAGGTTTTTCCCAAAAACAAAAAAAATTGAAAGAAAAACAAAGAAAAACCAAAGAAAATGGCAGCTGAAACTCATAAAACATATTTGGTAATTGAATTTGTTATAATTTTTTATGTACAGCAGGTCAACAGGAAAAGAGAAATATGTGTGTGTGCACACACACACACACACACACGCACGGCTCTAAAGAGTGTCTACTGTCTGTGTGTGTCTTTGTGTGTGTGTGTGTGTATATTTATCTCATTGTATTTTCTTTGACAACACAGAGAGAACGTTAAATAAATAAAAATGGCGCACACAGAATTTTTAGACATGTTGTTTTTGTTTTTCTTTTTGCTTAAATGACTTGTGGGCTTTAAAGCAACTGTAAAAACAAGCGGCAAAGGCTATAGTTGAATGCCCAACTATAGAATACCCGTTACTTATTTTAACAAATATAAAACATATTTTTTATTGCATACTTGATGTACAAAATGCCAAAAGGACTTCATAAGCTCTGCCGGCGTCGCAGCTAACACACGAGCAGAGCGAGAGAGACGCGTGTATTCTATAAATAGCACACTCGTCGGCTCGCTCTCTTACGATGCGCCTCTTCGGTTGCTTGTGCTCTCACGAAGCATCTGATCGGCTGTTGCTCTCTGCTGTCAGTCGCTGAGCTGCGTTCAGTGAGAGAGAGAGAGCGCTGGACTTTTATCATGCACTGCAACTGATGCTTTGCTCTCTTTACGTCGCCAACTGCAACGAAGCGACAGTTCGAATCTGCTTTCATTTCATATTTTGCAGTGTAAAGCAGCCTAAAACGTTTCGTTCACTTCGTTTGATAGTTTGATTGTGTTGGTTTGAACAGCACTGTTAGTTTGAACAGCACTGGCCTAAGCGGTTTGACATCTAATTGGGCACGCGATTTATTGATTTATTTTCAGTGTCAGTCGCTTCTCCCCGTGCTAAATTCTGTTTGTTTGAGTAATTGTTTAAATTGGATAAACGGAGTCAAGGCTGTGAAATTGTTTCATACCATTTAAATTGAATATTCTGCAAATTCTTAATTTAACCAAATTAATTTACTTACAAAATATGTTTGCAGGAACTTACTTCTGGCTTATGTTTTGCATCCTTTTGATTTTGTCTTGTGTGATACTCAAAAAGATGAAGAACTTACCTAAAATGAGAATAAATACAAAATTTAATTAGTACTTAATTTTTTAGGCATATTAATATAATAATAGAAATTGAAAACATTGCAACGAAAACAATATACCCATTCACTTATATTTTAAGTAACGGGTATAAAAACAGCAGGGGGGACTCTAAAGTGACGGATGGTGGGGAGAAAGAGAAAAAAAAACATTGGATGCGACATCGCACAAATTTCATTTGATTTATTTGCCAGTTTTCATTTCCCTTTCCCTTTATATTTTCTTTATTTTTTGTTTTTGTTGTTTTACTTTCTGTTATTTTTTTTTTATTTCTCAATTCAGCTTTGCTTTTGTTTTTGTTGGGGCCGCAAACCCATTTTGCAATTTACTGTAAATCACATAAAAACGCAGGAAGAACGTGCAGCAAAATAAGAGAAAAATGTGTTGCATACTTCAAGGCGACAGTGGGCAAAAAACACTCGATTAGCTGCTTTTAAGGTAATTCAAATAAATATTACACACTGAAAAAAATCTGTGAGTGTACATAAAGTAAGTAGAGAAGAAAAAACGAACTTATTTTTTTTAGATTTATCAATTAAATGCAGCTAATCTAGCGTTATCACCCACTGTGCAGCGTCTGCAAAATTCCATTAGACTAACGTACAAACTTCTGTCTGTCTGTCTAACTGACCGTCTGTCGAACTATCTTGTCATTGTCCATTTCTTCTTTCCACATTCCACGCTCCTTATATTATATATTTGATTATGCATATACATATGTATTAGTATTA
>JBAMBL010000690.1:0-40735 GCA_037043405.1 Drosophila subquinaria
CGCACACACACATGCACACATCTATACGTAGCTCCACTCATTCATTCATACGTTTTTACTTCTTGCGCCCCCCTCGTGTGTTTGTGATTCTGTGAATGTGTGTGTGTATGAATATGTGAAGTATTCGCCGGCCTCTTTCAATCTAAAATTGCGTTTTTCCCTTTTCATATATTGTAGTATGTATGTTTGGCCAACGCTTTCGTTCGTTTTGACTTTCTTTATGACTGCGCTCTGCGGCTGATGCTTTTGTGTGTTGATGTTTTTATGGCCTCTCATTTTTTATGATTGAAGGTCGTTTGTTGTCGTCGCCCTGTTTTTGCATTAATCTCTCTCTTTTTTCTTTTTCGCAGCCAATTTGTTTACATTGCTTTTTGCCATGCTAGACTTTTAGCAGTTTGACATGCATTGGGGACTGAGTGAGACTGAGACTCACAAACTATGCGTGCAAATTATGTGTGCTAAATTGTGCAGCTTTTGAAAGCTTGCAATTTGTACAGTTGTTGTTTATGCGCTTTCAATACATTTTTCTTTACTGCTGTCTCGCCATACTCTGTTAATTTATTACACACAGACACAGACGCATGCAAAACTCATTAATATGCGCTTGTTGTTGCTATTTTGTAGTTTTTGAACACCTTTCAAGTCGTCACAACAGCAACAACAACAGCAACAACAACAACAACAACAACAACAACACAAACATAATGAAGCTATAAAAGCAAACGAAACGTCGAAAAAAGTTCAATAAACTTTTTGCTGCTAGCGAGCGACAGCTACAGCTACAGCTTCTTCTTCTTCACCTTTTTATATTGCTGGAACAAGCGGCATTAGTTTAATTTAACTCTCGCGCTCTCTTTACCTTTTTCTTTTTTTGCCGATTGAAACACCCGCTACAAAGCTACGTTCCACTCTCTACTCTCCGCTCTCGTGCGCTCTTTTTCTCTCTCGGCTCTGCTTAGTTGCCATTGGTAAATTTGGCTCGCGTGTAAAACTCAATCAGCACTTGAGTAATTTCGTAATTTACTTGCGCACCAATTTTATTTTTTTATTTTTTATTCTGTCTTTCGTTGAATTGTTTGCCATTTTATTGCTGTATTTTTGCAATAGATTTTCAGCTGTAAATTGCTTCCTCGAAAGGGCACAATCTTTATCTCAATTGCTGTGCTGTGTGATGTTCTAAAGCTGTGTTGTATGTACATTTGACTTTAATTTAATTAACGCTGACAGTCGCATTTTCCCAGGCCCACAAACACATGCATATATATTATCTGTATGTCTGTGTGTGTGTGAGCATTCATTTGCCACAATTTACGTTTTGTCATTATGGACGGATTTCTTGTCTTGCTTTGTCAATTAGATGAAATTGTTGCTGAACTTTGCTCGGCTCTCTCGCTCTCTCAGTCGCTCTATCTCGCTCTCTGTTGTGATTGATACTGTCGATCTTTGTCTCTCGCATAATGATCCATTCACAAGCTCCAGCAGCGAGCCAAAAAAGCAACTGGTTTGGTTCCGCTTTCGAAAAAGCCCCAAAAGCTTACAACGCGTGCACCCCTGGAATTCTTTAAATACACACGCGTGCAAACACATACATACATGTGCATATTGTTAACCACACGCACACACATACATACATACATACTTCAATATACACATCAAAGCGTGTGGCGTTTTGATTGTCTTTAATTAATTATACATTTTTAGCTAATTTGCAAATTTTCTCTTTTCTGTCTCGTTACAGGTAAATATATCTATCGACAACAACAACAACAACCACAACAAATACGAACAACAACAACAGTTTTATAAATGGTTTATGGATTTGCAGCTTAATTTAAAGTTTGCTTTGGCCAACAAACTTTTAAGTTTGCTTTTTTAATCAGTTTTTTTTTTTGGTTGGTGCTGACGTCAGTTGTGGCTGTAACAAAATGGCAAACTAATTGAGTTGAACTTAGTTTTGGGCTTAGTAAGTGTTTAAAAGAATGCGATTTAATGGAGAAGAAGGGAAATTAGCGAAATTCCTATATAAAAGAAAGCTGATGAAAAAATAACTTAGCTTTAATTGTCGTATATTTAATGAATGAAGGGAAATTGATTTTGAGCATACCTGTTAAATTTCGATTAGAATTACTAGTCAATTAGATTATTTTTAGAAATAGTCGCAGTGACTATATAATTCACTGTTGAAAAAGTTGTGATTATATAATGATTACGATTACAAAAAATTAAAAATAATCTCAAATTATTACAATTATTAAAAAATAATCAGAAAAAATCAAAAATAATCTGATTAAAAATGTTCTGATTTTTTTGGCTACTTTGATTGTGGATAATTAAAATAATTTGATTTTTACTAAATAGTCGTAAATAATCAGAAATAATCAAAAATAAACAGAAATAATCCGAAATAATCAGAAAGATTATTTTTGATTTTTTCTGATTATTTTTTAATAATTGTAATAATTTTAGATTATTTTTGTTTTTTTGTAATCGTAATCATTAAATAATTGGGAAAAAACAAAAATAATCGTAATTTAATCATTAGTTCGACTTTTAAACAAAAATAATCTAATTACTAATGATTATGATTACTAATCATTATTTAACAGGTATGATTTGAGTAATATAAACTTAGATTTAGTTTTTACAGTTGTTCTTTTTTTCTTTAAAAAACCTATAAATCTATAATATCTTTGCTTACTGCCACGCCCCCCTTCTTTCTCATTCTCTACTGCCAATAAACAAAGTGGGAAATAAGAGTCTCACACATTTCAAAGGAGAAAATCAAAATAAAAAGCTCATTTGCATGCAATTATTTTGCCTTATGATAAAAATTCAAACGCAAAACCAAATTCAACCCCCCAAACCCCCCCAGCCAAGTTGTGGAAAACCCCCTCCCCCTCCCCCCTCCGAATGAAGTAAACCCTGTAAACTGATGCTGATAAAGTGAAAAAAAAGAAGAATGCGACATGTACTTGAATTTCAATATTGATGCCCTGTAATTTGCTACAAAATCAGCATCAATGGACATTTCATCAAGTTGCAAACAGGGAAAAAATTGGGAGAAAAAATCGAAACCTTTGGTAAAAAAAAGAGAAAATTTTAAACACAAATGACAAATGCACGCAACAGTAGTAGATGAAGAGGAATAGGAACAGGAAGGGAAGGGAAGATGAAGTAAAAAATGCTAAATGAAATTACGGTACACACGGCATCTTCCCTTGCTAAAGCCATCTCTCTCTCTCTCACTCTCTGTCTCTCTCTCCAGCTCGCTGTACCTCGCTCTTGTTCTTTATGTGGCAAGGATGCAAATGCTGAAATTTTAAACCCTTGAATGTGGCCATTGTCTTTGATAGGACACTGCACGCTGGGCGGGTGGAAACATGGGGGCGGGTGACGATGGAACTTGCTTCCCATATTTACCTACACTCTACTATGCTCCTTAGTTCTCATTCCATATTCCTCCCAGCACTCCCCCCAACCATTGCCCATTTGCCAACTGGGCTGTAAGTAAGCGCTTTTAACCATCTATTTTTTTTTTACATATAAAAATATATATATTTTTTGTTGTACTGTTTTTGCTGTGTACCCTTTGCCTTTTTTTTATTTTTTTTTATTTTTGTCTTCCTTCCGCTCATTTGTCTGCTTCGCGATTTTCCCTCTTTTTTGTATTTTTAATTGTATTTAGTTACATTGGTAATTATTGATTTTTGTTTTAATATAGTCTGTATAGGAGTACAGTTTTTGTATTTTTTATCGATAGAACTCTCTTTGAGAACAGGTTTAACTTAAAACTATTCCATTTTTATTCAACTCTGAATTCGTATTCTATAACAGCAATCATAAGGTAGAACGATTATTTTAGTAAAAAAAAATTAAAGTAAATTAAAGTAAAATTAAATGCAAAGCTGTAATAAACTTTAAAAAAAAAATATACACACTGACACACAAAATTGTTGGCACAGCAAGAGTTTTTACATTTTAAGGCTTATTTGCGCCGTTATCGTTAACATATTGGCATTAATGGAAAGGTCATTTAAATTCCGTTTGAATGATATAAAACTTTCCTTAACCCATTAAGTACCCATTGAAAATTAAGAGTTTTTTGTAAATGTATACTTTTGAAATGTTTTGATGCAAAAAAATTCTTCAAACAATTCTAGGATGATTGCAAAAAATTGTTTCAAAAATCTTTTTGCACCTATTATATGAAAAATACGAATAAGTGCCTTTTAATCAATTTTTAAAAAATTAAAAAAAATATTAGCGAAACGTTTTTGAACAATTTTTTTCGCAGTTACTCTTAGAATTGTTTGAAAAATTTGTTTGCACTAAAATCTTTTTTTTTTAAATCGAAAAAAAAGTTTTTAAAGTAGACATTTACAAAATTTGCAAATTTTTAATGAGCACTCAATGGGTTAAGAAAAGTTGTGTATCATTCAAACGGAATTTATCAAAATAAAATAATATTCTTGCTATAATTAAAGACGAAAACAGGACGATATTATCGATAGCATAGTCAACCTAAAATTTAAAAATAATGCTCTCTATCTGAGTATATTGCTTTGATTCATATTGAGTTTTCAAGTTGCATTTATGGTTTAGACAGACTTTGCCTTTGGTCAAGTCTTTCCAATTTCTGCTCTTCATTTCGCATCCTTCCTGCAGCCATTTTTTCTGCTATTGTTGTTGTTTTTGCAGCCACTGTGTGCGCTCGGTTTTCAATTATATGTATGAGTATGTGTGTGTGTTTGTGTGTGTGTTTGTGTTTTGTCTTTGTCTTTATCCTGTGACTTGTTTCTGCTTTTTAAGCTATATATCACTCATACGCAGCGTTGGCGCTTCATTTTCATGCACTAATTGCGTTAGAATTTCAATGGAGATCTGTGCACGTCCCATACCCTCCCTCCCTCTCTCTACCCTCTCTCTATGTACCCCTCTCTATGTACCCTTCTCTGCTCTCGTCTCAGCCCCCAGCAGCTTAACCCGAGCCCGCTGTGATTTGACTTTGGGTCACATGAAGATTTTTTAATTGGAACTTGTCCTCTCGCCCCTCTTGATAATCGAAGCCTGTGCAAACAGTGGGCGTGGCCTGAGCACTGATTTCGTTTCATCTCCATTTTTTCTTCTAGAGGGTTGCTAACTGCCATTTGTAACAGTTTTTTTTTAAGATTTCTTTGCAACCTTTTTTTATGCTGTTGTGTCGCTCTCTTTTTATTTTTACATAAGTCCAAGTCCAAGTTTCAGTTAAGACCCTGTTCCTCCCACTCTTCTGCTGTTTTCTGTTGGCCATTAGAGCGTCGTCAGCGTCGACGTTGACGTCGGCAACGTAATTAAAAACAAGAAATACTTTGCAACAACAACAGCAACAACAATAAGAGCAACTGAGAGAGAAAAAATGTGCCAAGAAACTGTTGGAGGCAAAGCTGCTAGCAGCCTGTTCTAAAGGCCTGCAAATTTATTTAAATTTTGTATGCCAAACTCTTCTTTTTTTTAACTTTTTTTTATAATACCCTACAAGGGTTGAGAATATGGAGCTTCATTATTAGGTTTAAAGGGTTTGTATAGGATGCAGAAATTTATATATTCTTGTTCTCGAGTATTCGACAAATCATTGATTTTGAATCATGATACTACACATCTTTCTTTTAACTAAAAAAACATACTTGTGAATCACATTTAAAAAAAAATATAATTAAATGAAAAGTATTTGAATCAGAGCTCGCAAATAACAGTCAACACTTTCAGTGTGTCAGAAAATAACAGTTATTAGCTGACAGAACGATAAAAGGGATCAGAACAAAACATTAATTTATGTTTTTTTCTCAGTAGACTTATCAGTCAAGAAATAACATTTAATTTTGTTTCCTTATGGTTGTGTCATTCAAAAACTGTTTCGTCTGGAAAAAACATCGAAAGTGCCTTTTGAAAATTTAAAACGTTTTTTTTTTTGCTACAATTTTTGCGTAAAATGGGTCGTGTAAAAAACATAGTTCATTATTTTTTTAACTATGATAGCAAATTAAATAAATCGGAATGCAACGTGTGTGGCAAAATATTAACTGGAACTCATATTACAAATTTAAAACGTCACAAGTCTCGGTTGAAAGATCCTTTTCTGCGCTTAATTTTATCCTAACCGATAAACGTAGCTCTCTAAGTGCGGAAAATATTAATTCACTTTTAATTGTAAAGCTTAATTCTAAATAACAATTTTTAATGTAAATAAAAATAGTTACCAAAAAAAATTATCTTGTTCTGTGGGTGTATTGCTTTTTCGGGAGTTTGTGTCGATTTTTGCGCACCTAAAACAAAAACCACTTGAAAAGACACTTTTGACTAACACTTTTGTGTTTTGCTCATTTGCTAACAGTTATTCCGGGAGCACTAGCTAAAAAGTCTTTTTTTAACTGTTATTAGTATACAGTAAGAATTTATTTTCTAAATGGAAAATACTGAGCAGAGAGCACAAACGAAAAAAAGTAAGTGTTTCTCTCAGTGAGAAATGTTCTGGTCTTTAGTTTTTTTCTGTTTTTTCAGTGAACAGATCGAAAAAGAAATAAGGGTTGACTGTTATTTGCGAGCTCTGATTTGAATTCGATAATTTCGCTTGACAATATTATTAAATATATTCATAACCTTATGCTAAAGTTTACAATTAGATCAAGGCTTATACTATGCTTTTAAGGAAAACATAGAGTATCTTAACTTCATCTTCTTGAAGTCTTCATCCCTCTTCGCTCACTTCACTTGTTGTTGTTTTTAATAAAGTGCCGAGTGACAGGCAGCTCGCAAAAAGGCCAAGAAAGGAGCGCGTTGCTGCAAAAAAGTTGCGTAAATTTTGTTATGTACTCTTTTTATTTAATTTCTTTTTCGTTGCTTTTTGCTTTTTAATATTTTTTTCGTAATTTTTTTTTTTTTTTTGTTAACTTAAATAAATAAATAAGGCGTTGGGGCGGCCCGTGGGCAACGTCGCGTTGATGAGCCGCAGCAGCAGCAGCAGCAGCAGCAACAACGCCAACCACAAGAACCCAGTTGAAACCGCACCAGCCAAAGTCGAACCCGAACCCGAACCCGAACCCCTCAATTCCATGCTCCTCCAATCCGGCCTCAGCCTGAGAAACCCTTCCAAGCAATCATGCATCCTTTACTGACATGCCCCCGTTGCGCCTCGCGCATCATGCCCCGTAGTTCCGTTTCCGGCGCCAGCCATTTGCATCTACAGCTGCGAAAAAGTCGACAAAAAAAAAAAGCTGAGAATTTCTTTCATTTATTCGAAGGTTCTCCTTACCAGCATCATCTCCATGCCCAAGTTTCGTTTTTATATATGTATATACATTCATACATATACATATATATTTGTCGTGTCGAAGAAGAAAAGATTTTTTTTTTTTTTTTTGAAAACTCACAAGTGGAAAGTGGACGTTCATTGTGGGCGACAGGGGTCAGAAAAAAATGGAGAAAGAGTGGGAGTGGAAGTCAGAACGGTCAGGGGGAGGGAGGGGTTTGGTGTGTAACGGGTACACAAATTTTCAACCTACTCAATTTTTCGCCTTAATTTCTTTTTGTTTCTTCGACTGCCAAGGGACTCCGCAGCAAGAAACAGGCGGTAATAAGAATTTTTTCTTTAGTTCTCTCTCAGCCTTTTCCCTTTTTCTTTCCCTTGCCCTCTCTCGTTTCTTCCTTAACTCCCCTGCTGCTTCCGTGCCTTCTGTGCGTGTGCGCCGGAGTGTTTTTTCCGTATTTTTAATTTAAAATGCGAAGCATGAAAAAAAAACAGCAGAAAATATCAAATGGCTTGGGGTTGAGCCTGGCAGAAAAAAAAAAATTGTTGAAAAAATGAAAAGAAAAGCATCGTCGTCGTCGTCGTCGCACTGCTTAAAAGAAAAACTTCTGAAGTAAATATTTGTCTGTCCAATTGCTGCGACGACTGCCAACTGCAATGTTGCCCCCAAAAGGGGCGTGGTGGGCCAAGTCTGCTAACTGGACTCTCCAGTCTTAGTTTAAACCAATGTTGACCATGCCAAAAACCCAAACTCAACTCCAAACCCAAAACCATAATGACTGTGAGCCAGCTCCCAACCCAAACCCCAGAAAAACAAATTCTTTTTTTTTGCTATACTTTTGTCTAACTGCGTTTCTGTCCGTCCGTTTGTCCACTGGCCATGTACAAGTGTAGGTGCCAACTAAAAATGGGTGTGGCTTCTTTTTAACAGTTCGTTTAGGTTACAATGCAAGGCCTTATTGTATTTTAACAATTTGCAAAAGCTCAACTTTGTGACGTTTTGGAATTGTTGCAGCCAGTGTAACGTTTAAGGATAATGTACAAAGAATAATTGACAAAATTGTGAGTGAGTAAATTGCAGTGATTTATGTGAGACTGAAATGAGAAAAGAATAGAGAAAGGGAGAGAGAGTAAAAGATAGGGATAAATAAAGAGATAAAGAGAGCCAGTGTAACGTTTAAGGATAACGTACAAAGAAGAATTAAAAAAATTGTGGAAGTATATAGCAGAGATTTGATTGAAATTAAAGTGAGAGAACCATAGTAATGGAGGGAGACAGAGTGAGAGAAAAGGATAAATAACACTGTGCAAGTCGAAAAAAAAGACATGACCTTTTTCAACGGTTTCCCCCTATTTCGGGTCCTACGAATCGAACTGCATCATTAGTTTTTTGAGTTACAATGATGGTTTCATACAAAATTTTTTCGCGAAGTTTTTGAGCAAGTTTGCTAT
The DNA here is from genome assembly GCA_037043405.1 of Drosophila subquinaria. Taxonomy (NCBI): domain Eukaryota; kingdom Metazoa; phylum Arthropoda; class Insecta; order Diptera; family Drosophilidae; genus Drosophila; species Drosophila subquinaria. The sequence continues at coordinate 8,735 of JBAMBL010000690.1, forward strand.
TTTTAGGGAAATAGGACATTCTTCTTCGGTCTCTAACTTGTAAGGCTTTGGTTTTGTTTGCAAAATTTCTTCGACAAAGTTGCTTGAAATAGTTTACACTACAAGTTTTGGGAACATACCAAGCCTCTAAATGGTAGTTTTGGTGGTGTTTTGGGTCAATATGTCAACAAAACCAAATCTTGACCACTTGTTTTTTAAGATTTTTCGTTCATGTTGTCCTGCAATCGAATTTTCCTATCTGATACATATACCAAAATGAAGATCCTGTTATTCCAAGTAGCTTTAGCACAAAAATCTTGACGAAAAAATTAAATATTAAAAAATTTAAGGGTACCCAAAAAATATATTTTTACTTAATTTTCACAACATTGTATGAAACCATCATTGTAACTCAAAAAACTAATGATGCAGTTCGATTCGTAGGACCCGAAATAGGGGGAAACCGTTGAAAAAGGTCATGTCTTTTTTTTTTTTTGAAAAAAACTATCACAGTGTAATTAGATAAATAGAGAGTTGCAAATAGCTTCTTGAGAATTATAATAAAGAAACTCTTTAAATCTCTCTGTACATTACAATCTGAATACTAATTGCAAATGCATTTTTTCTGTTTATTTTAGGGTCTGTTACGCACCGCGGAACAATTGAAAATCAAAGGACTCTGTGAGCCGGCTGAGAATGCGGATGATTTGAATGACGCTGCATCGGCGACGATAACCGTGTCGGAGAATATACAACAGGCGGTTGTTGGCAACATTGTGAATGCGAGCCTAGTGCCCGGCGCGCCCTCGCCCACAATCGAACAGCAGCAGCAACACCATCAGCAGCAGCAGCAACAACAACAGGCACAGCAGCAACAACAGGCACAGCAGCAGCAGCAGGAACATCAGCAGCAGGTGCAACAACAGCAGCTGGTGAACAGTGCATTGTTAGCGCAGCATAGTCTGGCAACAAACAGTGGCATACAATTGACCAATGCGGCAGGGCAACAGCTGCTGAGCAATACAAGTGGCAGCAGTAGCAGTCTGCAACAGTTGCAGCAACAGCAGCAACAACAACAGCAGCAACAGTTGCAGCCAACGCCGCGTAAATCGCGATTGCGTAAACGTTCAAAATCGCCAGATTTGCAACTAAGTGGCAACGCCACAGGACAACAACCACAGCCGGCACATCACCAACAACAGCAACAACAACAGCAGCAGCAACAACAACAACATCATCAACAACATCATCCACAAACGATACTCATTCAGGGACAAAATCAAACATCGATCGTTAGTCTACAACAAACAGCGGACGGCAATTATATACCAGTTGCGACAACTGGTGACGATTCTGATAGCGATAATAAACCGCAAAAGATTTGCAAAACAGAACAATCGGTGGCCTCGCCGGCATCCAACTCGTCCACATCGAATAATGCCGCATCTGGCGTGAGCGGCCAAGCGATTGTGACACAAATTGTAGTAGCGCGCGACGGAAAAGATAATAAAATGACTAGTTTAGGCATGGGCATGGTAAGTGTCGCCGCAGCGAATCCCAAGCTGCGAGTCGTCTCTATATCGTATATATATATTGATATAAATATATATGTATCTCACTTTCCAACTCACACACTTCCTATTTTAAAATCCTCACACACACACTCACTCCCTCTCTCTGTCTGTGATATGTGATCTTTTTGTCTAACATATATTACCCATTTCCATTTTCCATACAAAATGTTTATCCAAATATTTAGAACGGCGGTCTGTTGGGCGTGCCCATGGGATTTCTGGACTTTACACCGGAGCCACCAGCACCATCGGCCACACCAGTCACCGTAACGGAACATGTCGATCTATCGTGCAACCCCAGCACCGATACACGCGATCTATCAAGTGAGTTTCGGTAGTGGTAGTCCAATTAATAAATATCTAACAACATTATAAAAACAAGTCAACGAATTGTTTAGAATTTCATTCATTAAAAGAGTGTCAACGCTAGTTTGTTAAGTTGGGCGCACTTGCTCATAATTAACAGTGATGCCAAATATTTTCCAAAAAAAAAGACAAAACGGCCAAAGAAAACAGGGAAAAAAAGCTAAAACACTAAAAAAAAAGACAGAAAAACAGGCCAAACTTTTTTTTACAAGTTTTGCGTCGACGCAAACCGTATCTGCAGAAGATAAAATATAAATATGCATATTATTAAAAAATTTTATAATATAGACATTTACCTAATTGTCAGAATAGCATTTAACGTGTCCATTTCTGGACGGTTCCTTAAATTGAATTTTTACCAAACTAACTTGGATAAAAACTCTAAAAAACAGAGCGAAAGTGACCACTTCTGAAAATGGATTATTGCCTGCAGAGTTTCAATATTTGTTTGCTTTGGACCAACATTTTTACGAATGTTCAACATTCTCCAAAAATGTACCTCTTAAAATTTTGGTGTACTGGGAAAGTGTTCCATATTTAAAAAGTTCCAAAAGTGGCAGTATAGAATATTTCGGCAGATTTTCGGAGAGAAGATGTTTGAGATTTTTCCCGGCTAAAGCAGCTAAAAACAAGACAAGTCTATCTGAAAAAAGGCTAAGTCGGCATCACTAATAAATAATATTGTTAGCTTGTTAAGTTGGCTGCAACAGAAAACGAAAGATGAAAAAGCGTACTAAGTAAAAAATATTTAAGTAGTTTTATACTTGATCATTTTATAGGTAATTAGAATACAAAAGAACATATAAACGTTTTATTCAAATTTTTGAAAAGGCAAAGTTAATGTGATAAAACAATCCTGAAGTATATTTGTATTATTTATAAATGTCTTGGTCTCCAAACTAAATGTATGATTTCATATATTTTATTTTAGATCCCACCGAACCGCTCGACATAGACAATCATTTGGCTCAGCAAATCCATCGGCTCGATCAATCTCCCATGCACTCGATATCGCATCATCATACGACCGGCGACGAGAGCAACTCGAATCTGGTGCAGCATATCAAAAGCGAAGTGATTGAGGCAAAGCACTTGGCGCATGTGCAACAGCAACAACAGCAGCAGCAGCAACAACAGCAGCAACAGCAACAACAACAACAGCAGCAACAGCAACATGCACATCATCATCAGCATTTGCATGCTCAGCAATTGTTGGCGCAAAGTCAGCAACAGCAACAGCAGCAGCAACAACATCAACAGCAGCAACAACAGCAGCAACAACAACAGCAACAGGCAGCAGTGCATGGTCAGCATGCCACGCATGCCACACATGCGGAAATCAGTGGTGCCACTGTCATGGAGATTGATCCGAGCCAGATCAAGCATGAGCCGGGCATGATAATAACGCCAGAGATTGTCAATATGATGTCAACTGGGCATATGGGTAAGTTACAAAATAATTAGGGCATTCAGAAACTCTGATAATTGTGTTATTTGATAAAGTGATATATGTTGTACTGACAACAAACACACAGAACATTTTGTGTCACACCAAACATGCCCTGGGGTATGTATACAAAATTCGTCGTATTGAGACAAAATTAGAAATAGAAAAATATTAATAGGTTGCCAGACTGTAAAAAGTATCTAACGAAATATGGTCACACTGAGGTTTGACTTTAAAATTGGTTGTAAAAGTAAGTAATTTTTCTTTCTCCGGTGGCTCTATGGTTAGAGTCACGGATCTGTCAGAATTAGAACTTTCAGTTAAATAACTAGGGCTCGAATCGCACAAATGACAATTTTAGTGATTGTCACTTAGCACAGATTTAAAATTTAAATAAAGAGATGCAAATTATTTTAAATTGACTATTTAGTGGCAAAATCATTAAAAAGACAAGGGTAAGAGAGGGTAAAACCAAACGCATGAGTGTAAACGAAATAAAAGAAAACAGTTGTTCATTGAAATTTAACTCAATGATATCATAAATACGACTACAGTGTAATAAATTTGTCACATAACACAAAAATATCATAGTTTCTGAATACGCTAAATAACTTAATTATCTGAAAACTTGCAACTAATTTGGGGCAATTTATTTACAGACATGTACAACTCGGATACGAGCGAGGACTCAATGATGATCGCCAACGGTTCGCCGCACGATCAAAATGAGCCGCATTATACGAATTTGGATCAGCAGCACGGCGGCCTGGGTGGCAGCGTTTGCGGCCCCGGCGCCGGTGGTGTTGGTGGTGGTGGTAGTGCTGGCGACGTCAAAGGTCAGTTTAATGGTCCCAAAGCTTGGACACAAGATGATATGAATTCAGCTTTAGATGCATTAAAGAATCAAAACATGAGCCTGACGAAAGCCTCTGCCATTTATGGCATACCATCAACGACATTATGGCAACGTGCTCATCGTTTGGGCATCGAAACGCCTAAGAAGGAGGGCGGCACCAAATCATGGAACGAGGATGCATTACAGAATGCCTTGGAGGCATTGCGATCGGGTCAAATATCGGCAAATAAAGCATCAAAAGCGTTTGGTATACCCTCATCGACGCTCTACAAGATAGCGCGTCGGGAGGGCATACGGCTGGCGGCGCCATTCAATGCCGCACCAACCACGTGGACACCCGAGGACTTGGAGCGTGCATTGGAGGCGATACGTGCCGGTAATACGTCTGTGCAAAAAGCAAGCGCTGAATTTGGCATACCGACAGGTGAGTTTATCCCATTCCCATTCCCATTGCCATTGCTATTGCCAGTACCAATTCGCTACGAATCGTTACTTGTTACTCGTTGTTCCTCAGTGGCTGCTCGTTACAATTAGCCTGAGACTTGCTAGTAGAGGTGGAGAACTATCGATAGTCGGTGCCATCGATAGCCGACGATAGTAATTTCAAAACCATCGATAGTCGACGATAGTCGACAATAGTGCTATCGATAGTCGACGATAGTCCCGGACGCTGAAAAAACTTAATTTTTTTACTTTACATAAGAAAAAAATAGCTTTTTATGTATATATTTGGAAAGGCCATTTAATTTCCCTTCGAATGGTGCAAAAATTTCCTAAACCATTAAGTACCCATTGAAAATTTCCAATTTTTGTAAAAACCTACTTTAAAAACCTTTTTTCTCGGTCTCAAACAAAAAATTGTTTGATGAAAAAAGAAATTTTCAAAAATCTCTTCGCTAGTATTCTGAGTATTTAGTAATGATTTTTTGAAAACGGCTTTTTTTGTATGAAAAAGAAGAAAAATGGGGTTAAAATAGTAATTTTTTGCAATTTTCTAACTATCGAAAGTGGGTGGCTGCTATCCATGGTAGCTCGATAGTGCCCAACCATCGATAGTGTCGATAGTTCTCCACCTCTACTTGCTGGTTGTTAAACTAGTACAAACAATGCCGTTTTCTTGTGGTGCTTGTTGCTCTTTACTCGTTATATGTTATAAAGCAGACTAGTCGCTCATTCTACTCGCTACTTGTGAGAGTAAAACTCGCTACTGTTATTCTATTACTCGTTCATTGTTTTCGCTACTCGTTATAGTTATAAGCGAGTAAAATTCGCTATTGTTATTCCATTATTCGTTGCAATCACTTCACTTGCTACTGGTATTCTAATATTACCTGTTACTCGTTCATCTTACTCGCCACTGCTACACGCTACTGGTACATTCGCCAATGTTACTCGTTAACTTTTATTCGTTGCTTTGTGCAGTCAACTACTCAATGTCCTACAACGTACTCGCTACTGTTACTTGTTACACTCTACTCGTTATACTTACTCGCTTCTGCTACTCGTCACTTTTTCTCCTTACGCTCATTCATTCAAACTGTTTACAGTTTCTTTGCTCCATTTCTTAATCGTAAGTTGTGTACTCAAACATTATTTGTCCCCTGTAAACTCATTCCCTCTGTTTGTCCGTCTCCTGCCCATTTGTGCTAATTCATATATAATTCTTACAACGCCAAAGGAACACTTTATGGACGCTGCAAACGAGAGGGCATCGAATTATCGCGTTCAAATCCAACACCTTGGTCCGAGGATGCCATGAACGAAGCATTGAACTCAGTGCGGTAAGCAACATTGTGTTATCATTTATACATACATATATTTATTCTTTACAAATATAAATTTATTCATTTAGCGTTGGCCAAATGTCCATCAATCAGGCGGCCATACACTACAACCTGCCCTACAGTTCGCTTTATGGACGCTTCAAGCGCGGTAAATACGATGTGGTGGCAAATACCAGTGGCATCTCGCTGATGAACACGTCGGGCAACACGACCGGCAGCATTGAGATTATCGAACATAGTCAGGAGAATTCGGTAGGTATCTAAACTAACACGAATTAACATAATTAAACACTGTCTAAGCCCATAATACAAGCATACACATACACATAAGCTAACATCTGAAACGTTCATTGAAAGTCGGGGATCAAAATCGAAACAAATAAGGGTTTCATTTACGGTTATTTTCGCATTTAGGTTTCCGGTTTTCGGTTACGCAAAATCTTTGAATAAAGGTTTCGTAACGGGGAACCGGTAATTGTATGTTTTGGTTTAAAACAAAAAAAAAATTTCGGAAAACATATAATTATATTAATAAAATAATAATAGTGGGATTCCGGTAAGCGTTTTAGATTTGGTTTAGATTTCGCAGTCAGCTGTTCACAGCTGCTCCATACACAATTTTCAGTGTGCCCAAAGCAAATTAGGGAAATGTGGTCTTACTAATTGATTTCGTGAAATCAGCTCTGAGACTGATTTCGTTTTCATTTTGATTTGGTTTCAAACAGCTGTGTGACAGTTGGTGTTTGTTTACATTGGAAATCGGCGAATATTCAATGAAAACATTTTTAATGAGCAAACTTTTGTTTAATACGTTTATAATTTTCTTTTTCTGGCATTTTGTGCAATTACGCCCTTTTTTTGTATACTTTTTAGTTGTCAATCTTGTTCGCCCAGGCTGTCAGCTGTTCACGAAATCTAAAAATAATCAGTGTGCAAAAAGGGTCGTTCCGTCAACTGATTTAGATTTGGTTAAAAATAATCTAAACCAAATCTAAAACGCTTACCGGAATCCCACTAATGTTTAAAAAGCATTTATTTTTTTTAATGTTTTATTCACACATTTATTTCACATATTCTTCAGTTTGATGTAGTTTAGTTACATTTGAACATACCTGTTAAATAATGATTAGTAATCATAATTATTATTATCATAATTATTATTATCATAATTATTATTATCATAATTACACTAGTTTACAAAATTAAAACTTTTTTTTGCAAAGTGAATCAAAGTATTTTTTTCTTATGGACCTTGGCCCCCTAAACACGAAAATGGCAATTAAAATTTTTTTTATGGAACCGTTTTCGAAATATTCAAATTCTTTTGAGTTTTCGAGGTTACTCCAACACTATTGAGAATATCTCAATTTCTACCTATTCGATTTGGCCAAGCAAGCACTAAAATAAAAGGTAAGTTAATTCTCTTCAACTTACTTTCATACCATATTAAGATCGGTTCAGCAGTTCAGGTGCTAGCGATTTTTAAAAGTTCGAAAATGGGCGTTTTTTGTGGTTTTTTGAGTTTGATAGCTAACAAATCGTCCTGGAAAAAATAAAATCACAAAGATAAAATTTTTAATAAAGGTTTCACGTAAAGCTTGCACTGTTCCGAAGAAAATAAGGTATTGTTCATGCAAATCCTTCGACAGATGGCGAAGTTATGCAAAAGTGAGTAATCTTAATTGTAGCAGTATCCGCCTAAGGCGACCAAACGCACTTGTCGTCGGCAGGCTAACATAGCTGTTAACATAACTGTTAACATAAAAAAAGAAAAAATCTTGACAATCTAAAAACACTTAAATATATAGTACTTTGCCATATGACGATGGATTTGCATGAACAATACCTTATTTTCTTCGGAACAGTACAAGCTTTACGTGAAACCTTTATTAAAATTTTATCTTTGTGATTTTATTTTTTCCAGGACGATTTGTTAGCTATCAAACTTAAAAAACCACAAAAAACGCCCATTTTCGAACTTTTAAAAATCGCTAGCACCTGAACTGCTGAACCGATCTTAATACTGTATAAAAGTAAGTTAAAGAGAATTAACTTACCTTTCATTTAAGTGCTTGCTTGGTCAAATCGAATAAGTAGAAATGGAGATATTCTTAATAGTGTTGGAGTACCCTCGAAAATTCAAAAAAATTTGAATATTTCGAAAACGGTTCCATAAAAAAAATTTTAATTGCCATTTTCGTGTTTAGGGGGCCAAGGTCCATAAGAAAAAAGTACGTTGATTCACTTTGCATTTTGGCTGTAAACTAGTGTTATTATTGTTTAAAAGTCGAACTAATGATTAAATTACGATTATTTTCGGTTTTTACCAATTATTTAATGATTATGATTAAAAAAAATCAAAAATATTCCAAAATTATTACACTTATTCAATAAATAATCAGAAGTAATCAAAAATAATCAGAAATAATCAAAAATAATCAGAAAAGAATCAAAAATAATCCAACTACTCAAAAAGATTGTTTTTGATTTGTTCTGATTATTTTTGAATATTTGTAATTATTTAAGATTATTTCTGATTTTTTGTAATCGTAATCATTAAATATTCACAAATTTTTCAACAGTGAATTATATAGTCACTACGATTATTTCCAAAAATAATCTAATTGATTAGTAATTCTAATCGAAATTTAACTAGTATGCATTTGAACAATTTTAATATTTCATTCAACAAATTTATTTTGTTTGCGCTTATTTAGTGCTATGAAAATTCGATCATATCACAAATATAAATTCAAAATTAAACATAAGAAAATCAAAATCAAAATTAAAAATAATTATTTTCTTTTGGATGTATGAAAAACCGAAATTAACCCTTATAAATGAAACGGTTATTAAACGGTTATTTGGGTTTAAAGGTTTCGGTCAAATGAACATTTTTTTCGGCTACGATTTCAGTTACGTTTTCAAATTTCGGTTTCGGTTAGGGTTTTAATACCTGTTGAATACATGTTTTCGAAAATTTGCAAATCTCATTTTAGTTTTGTTCAAAAACCTGTCCACTTACGATCCAATATTTCATTTATCACTGTGTGTATGCGTGTGCATGTTTGTAACCAACTAATCAATGCCATAATTTATTCATTATCCATTTCAAATAATGCCACACACAAAAACTGCCAGCTTTGACTAACCGATAACAAACTTTATTTATGCCAAGTTGCATATGTTGCAGCAACAGTTCCCGTACAGTCCGTCGCCGCATCCGCCGACGCCGCAGCATCATAGTACGCCACATCAACACAGCTCGCAGCAGGGGCCGCCGACGCCACAGCATATGCAACAGCATGTGGTGCACATGCAGCAGCAGTCGCCGCATCAGGCGCATCATCAACAGCAGCAGCAACAGCAGCAGCAGCAACAGCACTTGCAACAGCAGCAGCAACAGGATGTGGTAACATCGAGTAGCCAAGTGGTGCATAGCCAGCAACAACAACAGCAGCAGCTCCAACAGATCTATCAGCATCACGGCACGCCCGAGCGTAGTTGAGAATCACTGCACGCTGCGGCAATGTTGGGCGGCAGCAGCGTTGCAGGCGGAGGCGGTGGAGGAGGCGGCACAACAACAATAACAGCAGCAGCAGCAGCAGGAGCTACACCATTTGCCAGCATATCAGGATCGGCGAGCGGATCGGCACCACCACCGTCCACAGCTGGCACCAGCAAGCGTAAAAAAGCCACCAAGCAAAAGCGTTGAGAAAACGCCGAAAGCTCTGACAGAAGAAACTCCGACAAAGCCAACGCCGACGCCGACGCAGCAGTCGATGTCGAAGCCGACGCCAACGTCAATGCCGCCATTAAATTTCGCTTCAACTCAAAGCACTGGAAGCGCAAGCTAAAGCAATTTCATTTGTTATTGTCCAAACCAACTTGAAGAATAGAGCGACAGTTTTGGTTTTGACAACAAATATTAATAATGCAAATTCACTTGGCAAAAGCTAAAACAAAAATCAATCAAAATTTAAAGAAAATTTACGAAAAAGATGAAACATTATTTTACACAATTTAAAATGTGTATCAAATGTAAATAACAATAATATTAATAATACTTAATGTTAATGTATATGAAATATGCTTTATTCAACCACACGATGCAGAACAAGAATTCAGCGACAACAACACTTACGGCCACGGTTTTAGATGCAGTTTGTTTTTCTTTTCATTTTCTTTTTTCTTTATATTTTTTTCTAAAACGGGACAATTAAGATGAATGTTTAGTTTTTTTTTAATTCTACATCATATCTACTTTTGATCCAAACTAAAACATTACATTAAAATTAAGCGAGAACAACAAAAATTTACATTTTTAGCAGAAATTCGGATTAATTTACATACATATTAATATTTTGTTCTGTTTTTTTTGATTAGTTTAGTGTGAGACTGAAAGTGCGCCCACAACTGTAAAAGCAACAACTGCAATAACAATATGCGGCAACACACATACACAACACATATACACATACACATATGTAATCATATATATATAAATATATATATATTTATATGAGAAATGCTTTATAATTTCGTTTAGAAAAGAAAGAGAAAAATACCTTAAAATTAGAATTAAACCAAAATCATCAAGGTCTTAGCAATTAAACTCATTAGCAATTAAAGACTTTAAGTAAATCACAAACAGAAAAAACAAAAGCAAAACAAACAAAAGTTATTTGAATTTTAAAAAAAGCGTGAAGCAAAATAAGTATAATTTAAAATATAGCAAATGCAAATGCAAAACTGTATAATTGAAAATGAATATTGAAGTGGAAAACACATGAAGTGAAATGTATTTTTGATAGAAAGAAACAAAAACGAAAAACTGTAAAAAGATTTCAAATGTTAATATGTGAAAAATAGAAGCAAGAAGATTAAGTCACAGCAAAGCAACATTAAAATATGTATGTAATAGTAATACACACTCACACAGACATTTACACATTTTACACACTCACTCACATATTTAGAACGTAATGTAAAATTTGCTAGTAAAGCGTGTCGGCATATAAAATAAAGTCCTGAACTTATATCCCACATTTAGAAAAAACTCCCTGAATTATTTTTATTTTTCATTTTTCTTTATCGCCTCATAGACATACATATTGATTACATTTATCTCAGTAAGTGGTTAAGTCCATAGGAAAAACTATCAAAAGAAATTGTAAGAAAGTAAAATAAATATTGAAAACAAAAAAAAAATAGTGTAAAAAATTTTAAATTTCGATTTAAAAATCTAAAAAGAAGAAAACTCTGTATAGCTTCCATTAGAATATAGAAAGAGTGAAGTATACAATTACACAAACACACACACACACACACAAATACACAGACAAAACATACATAAATACATATATTTTTGAAGCTACTTCAAGTTTTGGTTTCAAGGAGCAAAACAGCAAATTAAAAACAGGAAACTTTTTCGAAAAAATTTGTAAATACATAAATATTTTTAGGTTATAGAAAAAAATATATAAAATAAAGGAAAAAAAATAAAGAAAATTAATTTCGAAATGTTTGCACTTATTGCGCCTAATTTATTTAATGCATAATTTAACCCATAGTGTGTTTACATACCGTAGAACTGAAATGCAATATGCTTACCTTAACTCAACATAATTTAATTCCTATTATTTTTAGTTGATATTCTTTCATAATTATATAAATATACACAGATACTTCTACTTTTTTTGTTTGTATATTTGCAAACTAGGCAAAAAATAACAAATGTATATCATTGTAAATTAATTAACAATACGATGGACAAATGAACAGCATATGAAGTAAAATCTATAAGAGTTACAACTAATAAATACACATACATACATATATCATAATAACATTGTTAAAATTGTCGCAAAGAACAATTAAAAAAAAGAAAAACGTATATTAATGAATTGAAGAAAACTTGAAGGCAGATCATGTAGAACATATATGAAATCTAACAAACATTTAAAAAATAATACATATATAACTATGTATGTAAGTTTAAGTGTAATCATTAACCACACAATATTATAGCACATTTTGGATTATCAAGTACATATACAGAAAATATCGATTATTAACTTAAATGTTAGCCCAGACGGAACCATACAGACCTAAAGAATAATAATAATAATAATAATTAATAATAATATTAATAATAATAATGCGTGTGTCTTAAGACATTATGCAAATACAAGTAGTTTGATGTACAGTGGATCACAGCTTATTTCAACCAGCACCTTCAAAAAAGTTTAGGCGTCTGTAAAATCTAAACTAAGCGAGGTATCAAAAAAATTTAAATGCAGGTTGTTAGTCTGATGTTTCAACTTATTTAATATGAAATCATTTATTTTTTAAATATTTTTTTAATATTTTTTAACTATTAAAAACTAAAAAATGAACCAAAAAAAAGGCCACAGCTTATTTCAACCACTTGAGAAAAAAAAATTTTAAAACATTGATTTTAATAAAACCACAAAAATAAGTACTAGGTATGACTATCCCTTTGGTCAACCACTATTTCTATCCTTTTTGGCTTGGATTCGACCAACTCTTGGGCCACTTATGTCCCATTCTTCAAGCAGTGCAGTTTTGAGCAAGAAACTGTTCCCAGCCACTTTAAAAGGAGGCACTCGCTCAGGAAAATTGGTGAGATGTTTGGACTTAGTGATTCTATAGTCCAGAGCATCATTTACAAATTTTTTCCGCGAGAATAGAACCGGTGATAAGGCCAGAACTGCTCCGAGCTAAATTTTCAATTCAAAGGATGAGCGCTATTATGCTCAGAAAATTCGGAAGGATCGAAGGATATCGGCTCCAAAAGTGACCAGTGTAGCTGAGAAAGACTTAGGCTAGTCATGCCACCCGAAAACGATTCGCGGTGTGCTTCGGGAGCATGACTTTAATGCCAGAGCACCCCACAAGATTAATTTTATAAGCGACCAAAATAAGAAGTATAGAGTAAAGTTTGTCCAGGAGCACTTTTACAAGGACATTAGTTTCTGGAATACAATGTTATTCTGTGATAAGTCAAAATTTACTAATTTTGTGTAAGATGGAGCCTCTTATGTGTGGCGTTAGCCAAATACAGAACTGAAAATACAAAATTTATGGGCTACAGTTAAGCATGGCTGTGGTAGCGTTATGTCATGGACATTAAAGTCATGCTCCCGAAGCACACCGCGAATCGTTTTCGGGTGGCATGACTAGCCTAAGTCTTTCTCAACTACACTGGTCACTTTTGGAGCCGATATCCTTCGATCCTTCCGAATTTTCTGAGCATAATAGCGCTCATCCTTTGAATTGAAAATTTAGCTCGGAGCAGTTCTGGCCTTATCACCGGTTCTATTCTCGCGGAAAAAATTTGTAAATGATGCTCTGGACTATAGAATCACTAAGTCCAAACATCTCACCAATTTTCCTGAGCGAGTGCCTCCTTTTAAAGTGGCTGGGAACAGTTTCTTGCTCAAAACTGCACTGCTTGAAGAATGGGACATAAGTGGCCCAAGAGTTGGTCGAATCCAAGCCAAAAAGGATAGAAATAGTGGTTGACCAAAGGGATAGTCATACCTAGTACTTATTTTTGTGGTTTTATTAAAATCAATGTTTTAAAATTTTTTTTTCTCAAGTGGTTGAAATAAGCTGTGGCCTTTTTTTTGGTTCATTTTTTAGTTTTTAATAGTTAAAAAATATTAAAAAAATATTTAAAAAATAAATGATTTCATATTAAATAAGTTGAAACATCAGACTAACAACCTGCATTTAAATTTTTTTGATACCTCGCTTAGTTTAGATTTTACAGACGCCTAAACTTTTTTGAAGGTGCTGGTTGAAATAAGCTGTGATCCACTGTATGTATATGGCAATTGGAAGGCAGTTTAAACAACAAACATTTAATGTAATATTGGTATAACGTAATTTTTAAAGTGAGGTACTATAAATAAAAATTATTAAATAATATAGCTATCAATGTGGTTTCTCTTTAATGGAGTATCGCTTTATTTCTGCAGCAAAATGTATACGTCAACTATAAAATAACATAAACAATCAACGGTTGTTTCTTTAACACAATGAATTTAAATGTCGGGACTTCCCTTTCTTTTGCGCCCTGTTATGAGTGAAAACTACAATGCAGTTTAGCATTTTGCTGTAATGTAAATACAGCCTTTTTAAAGAGTGAAATTAATCAAATACATAATTTCTGGTGGAGTACATTTGCTTACAACAGCAAGGTAAATAGCTAAGTTAGAATATAATATATAAATTAAGTTTAAATTGAAATGTAACTTTCATTTCCTTGCAGTGCAAAATATTATCACTTTACAGAAGTGACTCTAAAACTATAGCTGCTTCTGTTGGGTACTTAGCAATAATGCTCCTCACTTAACAGGCCAGCTCGAGGCTGAAATTGTATGTTATTGCTGCACAATGTTATAGACGAGATAGAGATGTGAGCATGTCGTGACTTTGCGCGGTACATCGTTAATCGTTTGAAGAAACAGGTGTTCGAAAGATAACTTTTTGCTTGCTTAAAAGTTATAGCTTAGTATAAAATCTAATAACGATGCACTATGAGCTTTGCAATAAATTTAGCCAGCTTGATTGGTGTGCGTGTTGTGCCTTTTTGCTCGCTCAACATGTTTCTTTCTCTGTTCTTTTGCGTTGTTGAAGTTTAACATTAACATTTTTTAGCAGAGTTCTCAACATTAACATTAGCAGTTGGTTTCACATTTTAGTTTGAGTTCTGCTTTTCATTCGTACGGTTCGGTTCCGCGAATTGCGTTTCGTTTATGAGTGTGTTAATTTTTATACGCAGAATATTAGAAAAAACACAGAGTACGGCAATTTGGTGTACAAGAAAAAGTTGTGCGCGAAACGAGATTTCAGCTTTGTTCCCTTTTCTGCATAAGGTGTGTAAATAATATTACCAAATGTGGCAGGCGTAATGCCAATAAAACTGTAAACAAAAGCGCGCAAATTACAGCTTAACGTATTGTCTGTATGTGTGTGTTTGTGTGTGGGTGGGTCAATAGGGAGCTAATGTTATCAGTGCGCAATTAATTAATTGATTAATAAATGTTGTTGTGTTCACCTACAAAGTGAAAGTAATTGCGGCTCAACAAATTGTGCAAATTTGTGCTAGAATTCTGCCAATTTATGAATGAGAAGCTGACGGCGGATGTGCCCAATTGAACTTTTTTTTGAGTATTAACACGAGATTTCATTTAAATATGCTGTAAAATATCTATTATACATTTTATATTAGGTTCAGACTTACATAGATACATTTCTGTGCTGTCTGAAAGCCCCTTCATATTAGGTCATACCCTAGACTAAACTTCAGGCCCAAGTCAAGTCTATGCGAATCGCAAAAAAAGCACACGGCGGAAGCTAAGAAAGTTACGGGTCTGGGGAAAACTGAACTGCATAAACAGTTTATTTTTATAAAGGCAAAACAGCTGCAAGTTCAGGTTCACCAAGTGCTTACATACGTACAAAACTCGTAACCCTCGCAAAATTACATTAAACGCAGACACACAAGCACACGCACAAACACAAGTGCAAAAAGCTAAAGCGTTAACCGTTCAACACGTTTTGTAAAAATTCATTTAAAGAGGAACTGGCAACAATGAAAATACATAATAATAACCGTCGAAGGCGTAGCAAAAACAAAAGCATAAAAGCAACAGCAAGAACAACAAACAACGTGCTAGTTTACATTATAAGAGAGAGAGAGAGAGAGAGAGAGAGAGCCAACCAGCATAAGCAATTTGCTCATTAAAGCTTAAGAGAGAATATATGAAGAGAGGCTGAGCAAGCTTTTTTTTTGGCACAGCTGATTATGGAACAGTGGTGTGTGTGTGTGTGTTTGTGCTGTTATCCTGCTGTGTTGCTTAGCAGGGCCACCTTAACCACAACAACAACAACAGCGAGAAAACTTAAGTTTTATGTAGGCCAACAAGTGCCGAGAAGGTTAATTAAACTCTTAGATGACCCCCAAAAAAACAGCACTACACATCAAGGCCTAGGCAACACGCATGGGGGGCTCAACACATTGACATACATACTTATTTCATGCTGTCAACTTGCCAAAAAAATATAACTAAAAACCTATTTCAGTTTCTATGCATGAAATATTTCTCATAAGTTATAATAAATACAAAAGCTCAGCTGGTGTGAGACACACAACATTAAGATGTTAACAAAAGAAATGTTAGAGGTTATCAATACCAATGTTTAAAACTGTTAGTGGTTAACAGAAACGATAAGATCTTAAATAAATAAATAATCGCTCTGAAAGATTTGGATTTTGTCGAGTCATACCTTTTGAGTTGAACGCATTTTTGAAGCTCTTCAAACACCAATTAAAGTCTTGATATTGGTTTTATTTTTGTTGTCTTTTGGCATTGTCTGTTATTATAGCTATTTGTGGAATTTTTGCTCATCAAAATCGAAACATGTCAACAGATAATTGAAAGAGCGACGACAAGCAAAAGAATTGAATTTGTTTTGTTTCCGAGAAGTAGCCCCCCAAGGCTTTAATACAATATAAGTGGAACTTGGCCGTATGTTAAACATCAGCCATCCCTTGAATTGAAGCAACACTCTACCTCTTCTACTCTCTCCCCCTTCGCCCCTTGCATCAAAGAGCTTGTTGAAACTTCAGCTGAATTTCAGATGTTGTGCTCTCTGTGCTGGCCATTACAGTTTCGACCGGCAACAGCATCGGGTGTGTTTTAGGATATGCAACTGCTTCTCTAACTGCGCACTAGTAGTAAATAAATAAAGAAATTATACTATAAAAATATTTCCATCTAATTTCTGTGGTAACCAATTGCAGCTGGAGAGCATTCAGGGTACATTCGACCGCAAATAGTTTCCGGAAATAATAATAATAATAATAATAAGAGCATTACTGGAGGCAAGCCTCGCACGCACGTAAGTTGTCCATTATCCATTGTGAGTTTATAGGGTATTTAAGTGTGTGCTTATATTGTCTATTGATTGCTGATAAAATCAACTGAAATATTAGCTAAAGTTACGCTTTGGTTAATTTAAATGTAATTCCCAAGATTGATGTAAATTTAAGCTTATCTACCCAACATTTTGATAAAGGTAAATACGCACTGATTTACTCTCTAAGCTACTTATGTATGCTGCAAAACAGTTTATAAAGGTTAAACAACAACAAAAAAGAAAAAAGGTCAAATATTTTTTGTGGAATTTAATTTGTAAATATTTCAACACTGATTTGTTTTTTCTTGCATTTAATAATGTTTTTTTTATTGGCCTGTCTTTTACTACACGTACTTGATCCCTTTCTTTGTTTACCAGGCTAAAGAAAGACTTGCAAAGTGAAAGCAGAAAAGAAAAGAAAAAGCAAATGACACTGCCCGTTACGTATACTTAATATGCTAATCAAATTTTCGCTGCGACGCCCGCTTGTTGTGTGTTCGAATGTGTGAGTGTGTGTGTGTGTGTTAACTGCCTTTAACTTTGTGTACATGTCCATAACTGTCTTCACATATATGTACACAAATAATCGCCTTCATACGTGTTTATCCTGTTGAAGTTTTGCCCCCATGAAAATGTTTTTTGGCACGCGCCGTTTTGCTCACTTGAGTTCCCTGAGGGTTCACCAAATTTTTTGACTTCTCGACCTTAATGTTCAGCGCCACAAAAGGACCTTTAGATGTTGGCCTCGCCACACACACAGACACACACACACACATACACTCACACACATTCCCATCTCGCATTTTTGCACAAATAATAATGTTGAAGGCGCATTTCGTCAATTGACCCTTGACTTTCTTCAAAGTTGTCTGCTCAAAATGAAGCGCTCGTGCTGGATTTTTCCTTACCTGAGTTTATCGAGCGAGCAATGCATTTGTTTGACCCTGTTAGCTGCACTTGATTTATTTGTATCCTTGGCTTTTACATTTGCCCTAAACTTTAAGTCGGCCAAGTGCATTGTATGAATATGGGCTTTAAATTGATTGCATGCAATGCTATTTTTAGTTTGCAAATCTCTTATTTTAATTCATTTTCAACTAACTAACTAAGTGCATCTGAAATTTCAGCTTGATCATTAAAAGTTCTTGCAAATTTACAACGCCATATGCTTCGACACCCACAAGTTGCGTATACGCAGTAGTGTACAAAGTTTATCAACTCTTGCCGCTAGTTAGATAGTTGAGTTAATTGAATACACAAAAAAACCTCTTTACGAGGTAAAAGTCTAGTGACGAAAACATTTTCATGCCCCAAAATTTCTGATATCCAATTTTGTGACGAATAATATTAAGTTTTACACATAAATTATTTTAAACAAAATTTTGGCACCCGGCACATTGCGCTAAAATGTTTCAATTCTAATACTAAATAAAACTCACTGTTTTGCGCAGTGCCGAATGCAAAAATTTTGTTTAAAATAATTTATGTGTAAAACTTAATATTATTCGTCACAAAATTGGATATCAGAAATTTTGGGGCATGAAAATGTTTTCGTCACTAGACTTTTACCTCGTAAAGAGGTTTTTTTGTGGGATATCAGAAATTTTTGAATAAGACATCAGAAATTTTAAAATTGCAATATTTGATGTGATTTGTTGTGTAGATTTTTCTTAAATTGTCAAAATGTGGGAAAAAATACCTTATTTAACCTGTTACTGTTTACCCTTATAATTAAAAAAAAAACTTTTAAGGTATGTCTAAGAGCTCTTCGAAATACCTTTTCAACGACATATAGATCGCATCTGTAGCTTCTATCATTTGGATGCTATGGGGGCTTAAATTTTAGCGGTTTTTAGCGATTTCCCGCTAAACTAGCGATTTTTCGAAAAAGTAGAACAAAAGATTTTACATTTTTGATTATAAAATGATTTATCTGCCGCAAAAAGAATTCCCCACTTGCAAGCAGTTTATTTCCGCATTACGCTGCAAGCAGTGTACATACTGCATATGTACATGCAGTAGTGTAAAGGTAAAAGGTATATTCAGTTAATAGGTAATACTGTCCAAACGAATTTTGACAGATACGTGTTATATGTCAAAAAACGCGGAATCAAATTGCCTATAACATATAACATATTTTAAAGTGATCTCATGTGTAGATTTTTCTTAAATCGCCAAAATGTGGAAAAAAATACCTTGTTTCACCTGTAGCCGTTTACCTTTTTACTTAAAAGAAAAACTTTGAAGGTATGCCTAAGAGCCCTTCAAAATACCTTTGCAACGATATATAGATCGCATCTGTAGCTTCTATCGTTTGGATGCTATGAGGGTTTTTATTTTAGCGGTTTTTAGCGATTTCCCGCTAAACTAGCGATTTTTCGAAAAAGTCGTAGAACAAACGTTTCTATATTTTTGAGCGGGAACAAGTCCTCATTCAAACTTTTAAGCTAAATCAACGCTTTGATACTAACAAACAGACAAACAGACAAACAAACAAACAAACAAACAAACAGACTGACTTTTCATCTCATTTTCGGAAGGCCCCTAAAAATTTCAAAATTAATTATCTTTCGAACCAGCGGTCGAATTTTGATGATCGAGGTGTCATTCGACGCGTAATTTTGATTAGAATAGTTAAAAATTAAAAAAAAATTCAGAAAGGCTCCAACGGCCCCATTAGCTCCAATCATTTAAATTTTGCCCCTCCCACTTACACCTGTTTATCTCACGAACCAGGTGAGTTTCCAAAAGTCTTAGTATGCACATTTGTAAGTTAAGTTAATACCTTTCATCGGTATATAACTCGACCTGATCGGACAGTCATAGCAAATTTTCCATTCTTCCTGTGTATATATGCTAGTCGCCTTCGCACCCTTCGTGCTGCTTTCGTCACTAGCGCGGACTGCCGTCCGCAGTGATAATTGATAAGTGCAAATGATTAACACGTCGAAAGGCACGCCCTTTGGGGCCAATCACTTGGGAGTAAGCCAAATTGCTGTCATGTCGTTAACCAAACTTTTTGGCCATCACATTTATCGATTGTCGAATCGAAAACCTTTTGAATGTCATCCGCTGTCTGCTCTTCTTTGATTTCGTGGCTTTCGCAGTCTTGTTTCCTCTCATTTCGACTGTGTACAGCTCATTTCCCGTCAGTAATTTTGTGGTTGAACTGCCGTGACGTTGGTATAAACCACATTTGTTTTATGGCTTATATACAAGCGAGTCGCATTCATATGCGAGCATACAAACATGTGATATTTGTCAACAGCAGAGCATGTATTATACATTTGTGTTTCGCACATTCCCAGGCAATACTAGAGCTAAAGGCGCATCGTAATTTTCCCATTTTCCCGATGCGAATACATGCGATGCGTGTGCGACCTTGTTGACGCATCTCAACTCAAACATTGCGTATACGTAATGTGCATACAAAAAATTCATGCGTTTGCTTTACTTTCATTATCAATGCCAATGTGGCTGTGAATGTGAGTGTGTGTATGTGTGATTGAATGTTTGTTGTGCGTATTTGTACAAGTGTAAAACTAGCACGCATAGTGATAAACTATCTCATTCCTCGTTATTGTATCTGTATTTGTGAGATGATAAGACATTTGGCTGCTTCTTACTATAAAGTAGTTGATTTCGAAAAATATTTTAATATAGTGTATTGGTTTAATGAGTGTTTAACACAAGTTTTAAATTCCAAAGAACAGAGTGAAATAGTCTTTATGAAAAATGAATAAAATTAAAACTATCAGGCCTGTACCGGTTTTCACTTTTCATTTTATAGCATTTAGTGAAAAGCATTTATTCGCTTTGCACTTAACCTAAGAATTTAAGAATGATCGTTTTTCACTTTATCCGACTTAAACTTATCGACTCAAAGTGATATCAATCCGCAGAATTTCACCGAAATGATATTAGAGCAGGTTAAAGAAATTCACTTCCACAAAATCTTACCGAAAGTGAAAACCGGAACAGGCCTGTATAATATTGAGAGAAAGAATGTGGTTTATTAGAAGCTATCAAAATTCTATAGATTTAATAACACTAGTTTACAGCCAAAATGCAAAGTGAATCAAAGTATTTTTTCCTTATGGACTTTTGCCCCCTAAACACGAAAATGGCATTTAAAATTTTTTTCATGGAACCGTTTTCGAAATATTCAAATTTTTTCGAATTTTCGAGGTTACTCCAACACTATTGAGTATATTTCCATTTCTACTTATTCGATTTGGCCAAGCAAGCACTTAAACTAAAGGTTAGTTAATTCCCTTCAACTCTTCCTCATACAGTATTAAGATCGGTTCAGTAGTTCAGGTGCTAGCGATTTTAAAAAGTTCGAAAATGGGCGTTTTTTGTGATCTTTTGAGTTTTATAGCTAACAAATCGTCCTGGAAAAAATAGAAATCACAAAGATAAAATTAATTTTAAAGGTTTAACATAAAGATGATACTTTTCAAAAGAAAATAAGGTATTGTTCATGCAAATCCATTTACAGATGGCCAAATCGAATAAGTAGAAATGGAAATATACTCAATAGTGTTGGAGTAACCTCGAAAACTCGAAAAAATTTGAATATTTCGAAAACGGTTCCATGAAAAAAATTTTAAATGCCACTTTCGTGTTTAGGGGGCCATAGTCCATAAGAAAAAAATACTTTGAATCACTTTGCAAAAAAAAGTTTTAATTTTGTAAACTATTGTAATTGTACCAAAATAATAGATTTTAAATATGTAAATATAAGACACATAATAATTTTCGTAGAAAATTGAACAGGTACAAAAACTTAACTTTTTTAATAAAGAAAAATGTGTAATTAGATTGAAATAATTACAGTAACTTTAACAGGATTGATTTATAAATGTTAAATATGTCTAAATATAAATATTTGTCTAATAAATTTTAGCTGAGGTTTTAACTTAATAATTGTAGAGACTTAAGTTTACTACAGAGCATTCATTATTCGTTGTATATCACTCAGTACTTTTGATGCTACTTATGAAGTGTTTGTTGTTTAAACAACAATATTAACAAATAATGCAATTCTACTTAGCATGCAAAAAGGTGTAACTGTATGTGTGTGAGTGTATACTTTGTGTGTGTGTGTTTGTATGTATGTTTGCACTTGTTATCTGCTCTCGGAGAATTTGATTTCGTTTTCATTTTCATTCAATTGTTACCGCTACTCTCTCTATCTCTCTTTATCGCTCTCTCATTGTCTCTCTGCCTATCTCAAGCTCTTTATCTCTCTCTCTGCTTCTCTCAATCTCTCTCTGTGAGGCTCTTATCTTGATATTTTTTGTGTACTGCATTGAAATTATTCAATTTGAGTTGAACATTTTGCATTCAACAATCATTTTAGCCAGACGGATTTGCATTTCAATTTTGCACCGCGACGCTCGCGAATCTCGACAATTTTTAGCTACAATGTGTTAAACAAAAATGAAACGAAAAGAACAACAACAATCACAAATAAATATAAATAAATACACAAATATTTTTGTACAATTTTCTTCATATTGTTATTGTAGTTGTTTGTTGAGATTTTTGCGCGCGCGATTTTATTTTTAGTTTTGTTTTGTTGTTCGTAATATATTTTGATTTCGAAATATAATTTGTTGATTTTGGGTGTTGTTGTTGTAGACAATGCGTCTGCGTAGTATTAAAAATGTCACAAGCGTGTTGTAAGTTGTTGATTTCTCACCAAAAACTTGCAATCAACAAATTCTTCTTTGTTACTGTGCAGCGGCCGCAGGATGAGCAGCAACATCAACAACATTGGCAACATTGGCAGCAGCAACAGCAACAATAATAAAAACAGCAACAATGACGGCGGCGGTGGCACAGGCAACACTACTGTGGCTGCCACAGGAGCAGGAGGAGCTGCTGCTGCTGCTGCTGGACCATCGCCAACAACACCAACAGCTGTCGGAGTTGGCGGTGCCTCCGGTTCAAGTCGACGTCTCGTGCACTTGACGGGCGGCAATAACAGCGGCAATCGCGGAGCAGCCATGGGCAATGTTGTTGGCTGGCTGAAGCAGGTTTCTGTTTACCCCACATATGTGTATATATATAAATATATATGTGTGTGTGTGTGTGTTGCAACTGAGAAATGCAAGCAGTTACTCAGCTTCTAATAACTACACACTAAATTACACCCACAACTTTGTTGCACACGCCACAAAACTCTTTGTTGTTGTCGTTATTGTTGTGCTCGTAATGTAATCTCCAGCACAAGCTTTTATCCCTTTGATAGCGCACCTACCCCCAACCCCCCCTGCAAGCCCCTTTGCACACCTACTTGCTTCATTATTTAGTTGCAAGTTGCGCATATATGTTTACTCTAAAAGGCACGTCGTTAAGTGCTCCAAATAACTTTGTATTCACAATGTTGCCTCTATGAAGTGTGTTTAACATTGTGGCA
This sequence comes from Drosophila subquinaria, assembly GCA_037043405.1. NCBI lineage: Eukaryota > Metazoa > Arthropoda > Insecta > Diptera > Drosophilidae > Drosophila > Drosophila subquinaria. The sequence continues at coordinate 32,121 of JBAMBL010000690.1, forward strand.
TATGATATCATTGTCCTAATTTATTCAAGTTTTTTTTTTGCATTTTATTGGTCTTTGATGTGATTTACATAATTATTTGTATTTGTTTTTTGAGTGCGTTTCATTAAGTTTTATGGGGTTGTACTTAGTTCTGCTTTTAAACGATTCTTATTTATTTAATTTTTTTGCAATTTTTCAGCTTTGTTTTTGAAATACCAATCGGTTTTCAGTTGATCCTTTTTATTTTGTTTTAGTTTCTAAAAGTTTTCTGTTAGTTTCTTGTTGTATATCATTGATCTGACCAACGGTCCGCTTATTCCTTTTTTAAGTCTTTGAGTTTTTTATCGTTTTATTATCAGTTTTCTGCTTATAAACGATTCTTATTTATTTTATTTTGCTTTTGCGATTTTTTTAGTTGCTTTGTTTTTGAACTACTATTCGGTTTTCAGTTAATACTTTTTAATATTTTTTTCAGTTTCTAAAATTTTCTGTGCATTTTTTGTTGTATTTCTAATCAACATTTAGTTAATTCCTTTTTCAATTCTGAGTTTTTAACTATCAGTTTTCTCAGCATTCCTTTTTTTTGTTGCTTTCAATGTCCAATAGTTTTTCTTAGACACATATTGTTTCTGTAGTTATGTTCCCAGTTCATAATTTATTTAAAGGCGCCCTGCTTGAGTTTCCTACGCATAATCCAAAAAGCAATTCATTTTTCAAGTCCCGAACTGTGATACCAGATCTTTCCCAGGCTGTTGTTGTCTATCGATAGTGTACCTGAAAATAGCTGTAATCTCTTAAAAGCATGTTCCTTATTTAATTGCATGTCACTGTGTAAATTGCAGGCTTCCATTGAGGTGCGAGACGCAGGAACTCGCACACTGTCCATGCTCCAGAGCACAAATCCGAATTTCCGTTCATTGGACTTGTCATTGACACCGACAGTGTCTGTATCAGCATCGTCGGCAAGTGTGCCGAACACAACAAGTGCCGAGGGCTCATTAAGCGGTTCGACCATCTCGGCTGGCTGCATTGGCATTGGCATTGCCCAGGACGAGGAGACCTGCGACACCAAATTGCTGACACGAACACGGGCCTACGCATCCGTTAGCCAACCGCAAAGTCCGCGTCATCGTGTGCGTGGCACACCCAACGGTCTGACAGGACGCTCCACATCGATATCATCGCAGCTGGAGAAGACCAAGAAGCTGCTCAAAATGACGGAGGGCGAGGATAAACCATTGACCATCTTGCACTACAACGATGTCTACAACATCGAGTCCATGGCCGAAACGGAACCCATTGGAGGCGCCGCCCGCTTTGCCACAGCCATCAAAAGCTATGCACATTTGAATCCTCTGGTTCTCTTCAGCGGCGACGCCTTCTCGCCCAGCATGTGTGAGTAGTAGTTGGAATATCTAATGAGCTCCCATTAATTATAGCTGCATTACAGTGAGCACCTTTACACAGGGCGAACAGATGATTCCCGTGCTCAATCAAGTGGGCACACACTGTGCTGTCTTTGGCAATCATGATTTCGGTGAGTTTCGATATTCATATTCTATTTAAAGTGAGATTTAACGGAGCAAATGTTAGGGCTAGTTAAGAAATGTTAATGAGGGAACAGCTGTTAATGTAAAGAAAAGACAACAGTGATTTAATTCCAAAGAATTAACAGAACAAATTTTAGGGCTAGTTAAGAAATGTTAATGAGGAAAATGTAATGAAAAAACAACAGTGATGTAATTCCAAAGTTAAGGTTTACTTATGTATTCTCTTTGACATTCGCTTAAAAGTGAAATATTAACAGAGCAAATGTTAGGGCTAGTTAAAAAATGTTAATGAGGGAAATGTAATGTAAGAAAAAGACAACAATGATGTAATTCCAAAGAACTAACAGAGCAAATGTTAGAGCTAGCTAAGAAATGTTAATGAGGGAACAGCTGCTAATGTAATGAGAAGACAACAGTAATGTAATTCCAAAGTTAAAGTTTAAGTTTAAAATTGAAATTTAACAGAGCAAATGTTAGGGCTGGTTAAGAAATGTTAATGAGGAAGCAGCTGCTAATGTTCAGAAAAGTCAACAGTGATGTAATTCCAAAGTTAAAGTTGACTTATCTAACCTAAATCCCAATGATTCTTATATTTTTATACCGCTCTACCCCAAAACTAGACCACGGCCTGGATGTGCTCGTCAAGCTGATCAAACAAACGGATTTTCCCTGGCTGATGTCCAATGTGGTTGACAACGAAACTGGTCGACCGCTGGGCGGTGGCAAGATCTCCCACTTTATATTGCACAATCAAATCTCGATCGGTCTGATTGGCCTCGTGGAACGGGAATGGCTGGAGACATTGCCCACCATTGATCCCACCGAAGTCACCTACATCGATTATGTGGAGGCTGGCAATCGACTCGCTCGTGAGCTGCGCAACGAGGGCTGTGATCTGATCATTGCCCTAACCCACATGCGGACACCCAACGACATTAATCTGGCCGAGCAATGCAATGGCATTGACATCATCCTGGGTGGTCACGATCACGTGCGCGAGGTCACCGAAATTAATGGCAAAATGATTGTAAAGTCTGGCACAGATTTTCAGCAATTCTCAGTCATCACCATCGAACGACAGCCCAACAATCGTACACAGTTCACCACGGATGTCCGGTGTGTGGATGTTACGGCCAAAATACCCGAGGATCCGCTATTAAAACAGGAACTATCCAAATATGCCAGTGAGTAGGAACTTCTGTCTACAATATTTAAACTGATTAAACTTTTTATTTCTTCCACAGAGTTCATTGAGAGCAAATTATCGGATGTGATGGGTGTATTCACCGTGGAGCTGGACGGACGTTTCTCGCGTGTTCGCACCCAGGAAACAAATCTTGGCAACTGGGTGTGTGATGTCGTCCTGGCGGCAGTTGGCGCCGATGTCGTGATCCTCAATGGCGGCACCTTTCGCTCTGATCGCATTCATCCCGTGGGCCCGTTTACAATGGGTGATTTGGTGAATGTAATACCCATGAGGGATCCATTGATCTTGTTGGAGGTCAAGGGACATGTACTGTGGCAGGCGCTGGAAAATGGCGTCTCCGCCTATCCGAAGCTGGAGGGTCGCTTTCCCCAGGTGGCCGGCATAAGCTTTGCCTTTGATCCGCAAGGTGCGCCCGGAAAACGCATCGATCCCCAGCTCATACAGGTCGGCGATGAGTATCTTAAGCTCGATCAGACCTACAAGCTGTGCGTCAAGAGCTACATTTTCATGGGCTGCGATGGTTATACCATGTTCAAAGAAGCCAAAGTGCTGGTGAGTAAAAGAACTCACTCCCAGTTGTGATAGATTGTTGACATTTTGTCGTTTACAGATGGATGACGATGCCTGTCCAGAGCTGGGCATAACGCTGCAGAATCACTTCAAGGCGATCAATTCCCGTAAATGCGGACAGAATACGAAACATCGTCAGTCCCTCGTGACGCTCTCCCGCCGACACAGTCTGGTGCAGTGTTTGGATAACATGGATCTGGATGGACCATCGCCCATACGCAAGCTATCGGTGGGTCATCACAACAAGTCCATGGATCTGTCGCATGGCAATTCCCAAAAGGTAACGAGTTTACAATTATTTTCAATGTGTGATAAACTAATTTATTCTTCAATCTGGAAATAGATGCTACGTCGCGCTTCCTTGGATGATTTGGAGCAGTCGACCTGCGATTTGGCGCCACAGCTGCAGCATCGCATTGTTATGATACAGAATGAGGAGGTAGTTGTCACATCTTGCATACTTTTTCCAATAGATTCATGTGTTTTTTTTCTCTGCAGCATCATCGACAATTGGTGCTCAAGATGAAGTCGCACATCACGAACTCAACTATAACCGAAGCAGAGGACGAGTAAAGTTCTTTATTTGTGCATTTTATGTATTTGCATTTACTATTGATTTCTATTATTTTCCTTCTTCTTTTTGTTTTGTAGTTACAAAAAAATTACGAATTTTAGGGCAGTAACCGATTCGGATTCGGAAAAACATATATGAGTTAAGGAAAGATAAATGTAGTACAAGTTTAGTTATGGAACTCGATGCAAATCGTTCGTCTTGTTTATACGTATATATTCAATATTATAGATAAATTACGATATGTTATTTATTGCTGTTGTCATTATTAACATTATAACTATTATTATTATTATATTATGAATAATTTAAATAAGTTTGTTTGTGAACACAACTTAAGACTTCTTTGAGGTAACAAACCAACACGAACTTGATATATATTGATATTAATATTTTATATGTGTACCTAAAGTTTAACATAAATTTAGACGAGTTGATAAATTTAAGTTTACGAAATGATCAAATGTTTTATTTATAATTTTTTTATATCCTTGCAGAAGCGCGTTACGAAGCGCGAAAACGAAAAATATTTTAATTTTTTGGATATCTTAATTAAAATTTGTATCCGCAATTTCTTTTATATAAAATCAGAAATAATGAGAAATTTATTTAATTTTAAATTTAATATCCAGCAAAATAAATCAAAATCAATTAATTTTAATATATAGAAAAAATCTGCAAAGGTATTAAATCTTCGGCAAGCCGATAGATAGCTTTCTTTGTTGTTTTGTTTACATTTTATGCACGCCAATGTTAAGAATTGGCAAACATTCCAAACATTTCCCCCTCAAATCCGTCGATCAGCATAAGAGGTTGTAGTAATATTTGATAAATACATATATATATATTTGATTTTAGACGTTCCCCTCGGTAAACCATTAGGTAGTGTAGAGAGTTTTTGGATCGGTTCAGGTTGATAGTAGATGAAAGTGAACTGTATAACTCAAGAATGTAAGCAATATTTTCGATATTGTAGGGTATTGTATTTGAGCGTATATATTTTTATGGGAACTTTTGAGGACGTGACGCTGAAATGTTGAAACTGTTGTTGAACAAATAATGCAATCAGATAAACTTTGTATAGGTACACGAACCGATCGATCTTGCCGAGAATTTAAAAGGTAAATATCAACAAAGTAGCAGTCCCTAAAAATAAACTATAAATAACATGCAGTGCGCAATATTTTAAACAATTAAATAGTGCAATTGAATTGCCAACAAAAAGAAAAGAATATAAATAAAATACAGTATACAGACCAAAAGAAAGCAATTACATAAAGTTAAACAATAGGAGGACAAGTCAAATCAAATCAAATCACAACTGATAATCAAGCAAAAAGATGCAAAAGTAAAAGTCCATGCTTTAAATATAAAGTTAACTAAATGTACAATATAGCGTATATTTATAGAGTACTTACAGCTGAGAATGTTGCTAAACTAATCATCTTTCAGTTACTTTGTTCGTATACCCTGTAAATCTATACAAGTTCTCACACTCTTTCGATTTCCACAATTAACACAAGCTCAACCATTTTCCAATTGGTAAAACTATAACAAAAAACAAGTATATATTCCTTTCGATATGTGTTATATTGAACATGTATTGAACAATCGCTTTATGTAAAACATTTATTAATACAAATATTAAAAAAGAAAATAAACATTTGCTTCATTTGGCAAACAAATTTGATTTTGTTATTCAATTGAAGGAAGCACTTGGTGTTAGGATCGGGGATTAATACTTTCCACTCTGGTTAACTTAAATGCTTTGAAACACTTTGGGAAGCTTAGAGACTAATTCAAAATTTGTATGATTCAATAAAACTGCAATACGAGCGTCTTGATGGCGCTGGCAATGTGGAAAGCGCAATCGCGTACTTCCCGGGTATTCTTTTGAATGGCCTGCTTATCATCCGCATCAATAGATTTCTGTAGATTCTCGCACTCATGCTGGATGAGTATATTATTGCGTGTCAGCTGCAGTGGTAGCTGTCTCGCTGGCATTGGTAAAAGTCAAGCATCAGGTTTAGCTTCAGCTGAGATTAATATACCCTGTATAACTTACTATATTCGCATAAAGCGCAATCAAATCTGTCACTGCGCTGCGTATGCGTTCACCATGCGGTGCTACCGATTGCTTCTCGGCCTCTGTGGTCGGATGCATGGCGTGTATGAGCTCCTTGAGGCAACGTGTTACCAAATCAGAGCGCAATTTGACCTCCTCACCGAATGGTTTGCCATCGCCCGCCATTTGATACATGCTCGTTGTGTTGCGCACATCGTTGTTGCCCTTGGCTAAATTGGATGCCACTCGACGCTCATACATGCTGGCAGGTCGTTTAATCGTCGACTGGGTCGAGGATGCATTCGATGAGGCACTGTCACCACCAGCAGCAGCGGCAGCAGCTACCTCGGGCAGGGAGTGCGGCTCATGCTCCGAGTCCGGGCTGTTGAGGCTCAAATCAATGCGACTAACATGACAAATGGAAATTAAATAAATTATAATTGACAATTGAAAGAAAATCATAATGTAATCTCACAGTGGCTCATCGTAGACGCTGTTGTTGGACACGCTGCTGAATTTGGATTTAAGCTGCGAATTCTCGCTGGACAGCTGCTGCACCACATTCTTAAGCTGATTGATCTCAGACTTGTACTCGCTGAGCTGCTTGCGCAGCGTTTCCATTTCGTTGTGGGAATTTGCATTGCGTGGCGGCGTGTGTACAATGGCCTAAATAATAAATAAACAATAATTAAATAATAAACTAAAATCAACTTAAAATTCAACTTAAATCAATAAAAAAAACTTTGGATACATAGTTAAACTACACTTTTCAAATTAGCGACTACATTTATTTCGAGTTTTTGACTAGAAAAGGCTTACAGCTAATTGGGGATATATGTCTACTTGATGGAATGCTAATGAGGATGTCTTGGATCTCATTACTGGAGCTAGGCACTACATTGACCAGTTGGAACACAGCAGTAGTGATTGTTATCTTATGATTAGCCGAAGCTATTGTTCAGCTTGAGTATCTTTTGGCGCATTAAGTTTACCTGCTGCGCCATGGGCGGCACCGGCGCATAATCATCATCGCTGGCCACCGGATCATAGATGGGCTCATCATCTGACAGATTTGGATCATGCATGCTCTGCTCAAACGAGCTGCTGTACATGGTTGAATTGTTGCCATAGGGCAACAGCTGCCACTGCTGCGATTGTGATTGTGAATGAGTCGGCAGCGGTGCATCCATTGGACGCAGATTGGCCATATTCTGGCGACGCAGTGCATCGATAAGCACATCCGTTAGCAGTCCAGCGAACTCGGCGCGATTGAAGCGTGCCAGCTTCTGACGACCCTGTAAGTGATTAAATAATTAGCAAATTTGTCGAGCCAGCAAGCAGCTAAGGTCAAACCTGATTACGCGTGGCGCTTAGAAATGGATTTGCTGGCAAAAATGGCACAGTTGCGTGATCAGCATTCAATGTGCTGGTTGACCAAACTGTAGAGTATGAAAAGTGATTAAAAGTAATTGATTTAATTAATTGAAACTAGATATTTACTGGCTTCACATTCGCGACGATCGACCTCATCGTACAGATCCATGACCAGTTCCTCAAACATTTTATTTGGCACCAGCTGCAACTTGCCGCGTGCGATCTTCAACTGCTCGCTGATCTCAGCGCTGTTTGTCTCCGGTATAATCAAGTGGCGGCCACTCTGTAAAGCAAAACAAGTTGTATTAAATAACTCAACTTTGGAGTACATTTTAAATAAAGAACTCACTGCATGATCGGGTTTCTTGCCACCCATAAACATAATCAGTCTGTCTGTAACATCGTACATGGCATCCAGCAAACGTTCTGCAATCATGGTATGATTGTTGGCCTTGGCCAGCTCCAGTGGTGTCATGCCATTGCTGTCCAGGGCATTAACATCTGCCCCATAGATAAGCAGCATCTCCACTTGCGATGCTTGGCCAAACTTGGCTGCCATGTGCAGTGGCGTCGAGCACTTTTCCTCATGATAGTAATTCGGATCCGCGCCCTGAACAAGAAAACGCAATGAGGTCTCCAAATTACTAGTGCGCACGCTTGCATGCAGCTGCCGGCTGAGCTCCTGCTCCAGATTGTTGCCACCGCCGCTGGAATCGTCGTCATCCAGCAAGCTGGGCTTTAGCACAAAGTTGAGATTGACATGCTTGGCCTTGATAAAGTCCGATTTGGTCGGATGCAATGCATCCTTGGGCGTTGGCTTGCGCCAGCGTGGCACATGCTTGCCGCCCGATGAATTCGAGCTGCCATCGAGCAGATGATGCTCCCAGACACTGTTGGCACCGTGGGCATTCAGAGAATTCACAAAATTCAGCACCGACGGCTCCCAGTTTCCCTGACGCAGCGACTTGACGATGGAAATGTGGCGACCAAGACTTCGGTGCACTGAGCAACAATCCGCGCAGAGTAAAATGCCCCGATTTATGGATGCCCAGGAGGGATCTGATTAGTAGGAGAAACAATTTAAGTTTAATTAATAATAATAATAACTAAATTAATAATAATAAATAAGGAAAACAATACATGTGAAGATGCGTTCTCACTGCTTCATAAACGCTTCACAAAACAGTTCAATGGGCAAGGGGAACACTAAATGCATTGTCACAAAATTGTGGAGACACAAATATGTGACACTCTAATGTTAGCACCACTTTCACATTCTGTTAAAAATTTGTAGTAAAG